>PVKE010040218.1:0-14685 GCA_004027555.1 Craseonycteris thonglongyai
ACTGTATTTCATCATTTCTTATCGCTGAGTAGTATTCCATTGTGTAAATGTACCACATCTTCTTTATCCAGTCGTCTATCGAAGGGCATTTTGGTTGTTTCCATGTTCTGGCCACTGTGAACAGTGCTGCGATGAACATGCGGGTACAAACATCTTTAAAGATTAAGGTTTTCAGGTTTTTTGGGTAGATGCCCAGTAGGGGGATGGCTACATCATAAGGTAATTCCATTCCTAATTTTTTGAAAAATCTCCATACAGCTTTCCATAGTGGTTGTACCAGTTTCATTCCCACGAGCAGTGTATGAGGGTTCCTTTTTGTCCACGGCCTCTCCAGCACTAGTTATCTCTTGTCCTGTTGATTATAGCCATTCTAACAGGTGGAAGATGGAATCTCATTGTGGTTTTTATTTGCATCTCCCTAATTGCTAGTGAAGTGGAGCATTTTTTCATATATCTGTTGGCCATATGTACATCTTCATGAGAGAAGTGTCTGTTAAGGATATCTGCCCATTTTTAAATTGGATTGCTAGTTTTTTCTTGTTGAGTTGTACAAGTTCTTTGTACAGTTTTTATATAAGCCCCTTATCAGAGGCATTGTTTGAAAATATTTTTTCTCAGTTGGTTGGTTGCCTCTTTGCTTTGTTGATGGTTTTCCTTGTAGCCCAGAAGCTTTTTAGCTTGACAAGGTCCCATTCGTTTATTTGTGCTTTTACTTCTCTTGCCATTGAGGTCGGATTCATAAAGTTTCCCTGAACCCCATGTCTATAAGTTTAGTGCAAATGTTTTCTTCTATGCAATTTATTGTTTCCCTTCTTGTTTGGAGGTCTTTAATCCTTTTTGAATTAATTTTGGTATATGGTGAGAGGTCGCAGTTCACATTCAGCCTTTTGCATGTGGTTTTCCAATTTTCCCAGCACCATCTACTGAAGAGGCTTTCTTTTCCCCACTGTATATTTTTTGCTCCTTTATCAAAAATAATCTGTCCATAAATTTTTGGGTTTATTTCTGGGTTTTCAATTCTGTTCCATTGGTCCGTGGGTCTGTTTTTTTTTTGCCAGTACCAAGTTGTTTTGATTACTGAGGCTTTGTAGTATAGATAAAAGTCAGGCAGTGAGATGCTCCCACGTTTATCCTTTTTTCTTAGAATAGCTTTTATGATTCGTGGTCCTTTGTGGTTCCATACAAATTTGATAATTTTTAAAATCTATTTCTTGAAAGAATGACTGTGGGATTTTGATGGGAGTGGCATTGAATCTGTATATTGCTTTGGGGAGTATGGCCATTTTAACTATGTTGATTCCTCCAATCCATGAACATGGAATGTCTTTCCATTTCTTTGTGTCCTCTTTAATTTCTTTAAGAGTGTCTTATAGTTTTCAGTGTATAAGTCCTTCACGTTCTTTGTTAGATTTATTTCTATGTATTTCATTTTTTTGTTTGCAATGGCAAAGGGAATGGATCTTCTCATCTCTCTGAAGTTTCATTGTTCGCATACAAAAATGCAGTTGATTTTGGGACATTGATTTTGTAGCCTGAGACTTTCCTGTATTAGTCTATTATTTGTAATAGATTTCTGATAGAGACTTTAGAGTTTTCTATATACAGGATCATGCCATCTTCAAACAGTGACAGTTTAACTTCTTCTCTCCCAATTCTAATACATTTTATTCCTTTCTCTTGTCTGATTGCTCTGGCTAGAACGTCCAGAACTATGTTGAACAGCAGTGGTGACAGAGGGCATCCTTGTCTTGTTCCTGATTTTAGGAAAATAGTCTTCAGCTTTTCCCCATTCAGCATAGTATTTGCTGAGGGTTTGTCATACATGGCCTTTATTATGTTGAGGTACTTTCCTTCAATTCCCATTTTATTCAGTGTTTTTATCATAAATGGGTGTTGTATCTTGTCCAATGCTTTTTCTGCATCAATTGAGATAATCATGTGGTTTTTATCCTTTGCTTGGTTTATGTGCTGGATTACATTGATTGATTTGCGTATGTTGAACCATCCTTGTGCCACTGGGATGAATCCCACTTGGTCATGATGAATAATCTTTTTAATGCATTGTTGTATTCTGTTAGCTAAAATTTTATTTCAGATTTGTGCATCAGTGTTTATCAGTGAGATTGGCCTATAGTTTTCCTTTTTGGTATTGTCTTTCCCAGGTTTTGGTATTAGGGTAAGGTGACCAGATTTTAACATTGGTAAAGCAGGACACCATTGACCGGCAGGGAGGGGGTTCTTAATTAAAAATTTGGTCTATATAGAGCAACAAAAATTTTCAAAGAATGCAAAAATAATATTGTAATATATATTTTTTAATTTCAACATAAGTACAATTTACAAATATAATACAAAAAAAATTATGTATAGTATTATTTTATTCTTTGGCATATTTCTCATTTGAGTAATTTTTTTTTAGTAGATTGCTGTCGTTGTTTAAAAGGTCATGAAATTTTTCACAAGAATTTGTTAAATTATATTTCACACATAAAATGGCTTTCAAAGTCTCAACACTCAATTGTGATTTTTCTGATGTCCACACTTTATTTACCATAGAAAAAGCACGTTCAGTCACCGCATTAGTTCCTGGTAAGGACAGTGCGTATTCCACAATTTTTAGTACATTGTTGTATGGAACATGGTTTGTTTCAAAATGATGAAATGTTTCTAACCATTTGTTCTCTATTGTGATTTCTTCTGATGCCCAAGATTTAACCTTTTCCTTATCAATATATATTTTTAATAATGATACCTCATTAAAAAGATCATTTTTGGAAATATTACTATATGGGAAATTTTGAGTAATATGATCGAATGATTTTTGCACAACATTCCAATTAAGTTCTTGTTTTAATGTAACCCAATGAAAATGTTCAATATCATTGTAATGTACCGTTCATTCTTCTAAATAATCTATGCAGGTACTATAGAACTTTTTAACGTGATTCATGATATCTGCATGATTTATTGCACCTTGTTCTTCTAGCTGGCTTATATTATTACAGATAGTTAACGGAAGAAAATTATTTTCTAACCGCTCTTGACACTGAAATTTTAAATTATTAACTTCATTTGCTACTTCAATTACCGAAATTTTGTCACCTTCAATAAGTTTTATAGCCTTTTGAAAAAGAGCTGCTTGATTGTGTACAAACTCTAGCAAATTTTTTTTTTTAAAGATTTATTTTATTGATTTTTGACAGAGAGAAACAGAGACAGCGAGAGACTGAGAGAAGGGGGAGGGCCCAGAGCAGTCTCCATAGTTGACATTAGTTTTCCATATAGTTTCACTCCACAGGTGGGCACAGGGCTACACAGGGCAGGAACTGGGTCGGGAGCCTCCCACATAGGTCCCGGCAAGAACTGAACTGGGGGCACACCCCAGTTCAGCATGTGGGTCCGCATGGGCCAGGGCCGGGATTCAATCCTCGGTCCTCGGGGCTTCAAAGCGAGCGCTTTACCCACTGAGCCATCCCAGCTTTCCCTAGCCAAATTTTTGAAGATTATTTTTCAAAAAACTCTTCTAAAATTCTAGGACATTTATCCTGTGACAGAAAGTAGGATTTCAAAGGATCATACATTTTCAAAATTCTTTCGACAGCTGGCAAAAGAGCTAACCAGCGCGTTTTACTGTATCCAAGTATTTTCTGATATCTGACTTCCGCAGTTTCACAAAATTGTTTAAGCATTTCAATGTGCACAGTATATATATAGAAATAAGAATATATTTTAATGACAATATTTTCCACATCTACGGGCAACAAGTCAGCAGCGGTTTGAATGGCGTTTTATATTATGTGCGCTACACAACCAACACCAATAATATTTTGATTAAAGTTTTTGTTTAATTTATGAAAAATATTATTTGTACCTCTTCTCGCTCTCCCTCCAAAATTTGTGTTCGTGTTGTCTGCACAATATGCAATCATTTTATGTTTTATATTGTCTTTTTCCAAAATACTAATAATGGAACTGAAAATTATTTCAGAAGTTTTGCCGGGCAAAGAAACAAAATCTAAAATTATAATTTTTATTCCAGTTTCCGAATCTAAAAATCTAATAATGGTTGGAAATAACTTTATATTCTTATGATTAGATGCATCAGAATATATGGATATAAAATTAATTTTTTCTAGATTTTTGTTTAATTCTGAAAATGCATATGGGGAAAGTACCTTGCCCACAATTGCCTCGGATTTTGTTCTAGCACAGGCAAATTTTTTGTTGAATAACTTTTTGACAACTTGTGATGTACAGTTCATGGATCTGAAGGAATGATTGTGATTAATAGCATGAAAAGACATAAGTCCTTCTGCTAATGCTAATTTCTTTTCTTCGTCTCCATAAGTTGTTTTCCGAAAAAATTCCTGTATTTTGGAGGAAAATGCAGCAGTATTTAAATATATTTTATGTTTCTGTATCTCCAAGTGCTTTGAAATATTATTCTTCCCGCTGTGCGAAATAGAAAATTCACCATTACATTTCTCACATTTTACTATGTAATCACTTTTGGTTTTTTTAATAAAAGGAAATTCACTTCTTAGATCATCATTGAATGTGCATCCTCTTTTCTTACTCATTATGTTAAAAATCTAAAAAAATAATTTAAAATTATATTATAAATTATTATATACATATTGCTTAAAAGCACAGTAAGTAGGTATATAATTACCTGAACATATTTTATTGTTAGTTTATAAATTAATTTGATTGTTATAAAGTAACTATATTTTAAAAATTATTTTAATTATAATCCTATATTTCTTTCTAAATAATAACAATACTAACTTGTAATATTTTTCTTCTGAATTTGCCATAATGTAAGTCATAAGTATCACTTTCAAGGCTGGCTCTAGAATTTTTGCCGCCACTATGAAATATAAATAATATGAGTACTGTCTGCTAAATAAAAGAAAATATATGTATTTATGAAATAAATAAACAAATTACTTACCTAAATTATCTGAATAGCTGATTTGTTGACATCACTTATTTAACTAGCACTAGCATGCAGTACGATCTGTATCGTCTGAGAGACAGTTACAAAATGTTTTCGTCATTGCCAATGCCAAAAAATGCCATTGTTCATTAAGTCCAAATAATAGTGGTCGAATTCTATCAACTGATCAACAATGTGAACTTTGATAAGCAGTTCTCGATAATGAGTTCTCAACAATTATTTGTTATTATTAAAGTTTAACATTATAAAATTAACAAAAATAATATAAAATTCATATCCTGGCGAAATAGCCACATAGCCGCCGAAAACCGTATATTCCCTTCCCGTTCTCCCGCCATGTCATGCATTCTTTCCAAAACTTAAAACTTTTTTAAAACGCTGCGGGACGTGGGACAAATTGTTAAAAATCGGTACTGTCCCGCCAAAAGTGGGACGTCTGGTCACCTTGTATTAGGGTGATATTAGCTTCATAGAAAGAGTTGGGTAGTACTGCCTCCTCTTGAATATTCTGGAGTAGTTTGAGGAGGATGGGTGTTAGTTCTTCTTTGAATGACTGGTAGAAATCATTGGTAAAACCATCTGGTCCAGGCCTTTTGCCTTTGGGCAGTTTTTGGATAATTGTTTTAAGTTCTGTACTGTCGATTGGTCTATTGAGGTTATCCAAACCTTCTTGGCTCAGTTTAGGTAAACTATATGTTTCTAGTAATTTGTCCATTTCCTCTATGTTGTTAAATTTGTTGGCATAGAGTCTTTCATAATAATCTCTTATGATTGTTTGTATTTCTGAAGCATCAGTTGTAATTCTTCCCTGTCATCTCGTATTCTGGAAATATGAGATATTTCTCTTTGTCCTTTGGTGAGCCTTGCCAGTGGTTTGTCAATTTAATTGATTTTTTCATAGAACCAGCTTTTTGTGGCATCAATTTTATCCATTGTTTTTCTGTTCTGAATTTCATTAAGTCCTGCTTTAATTTTTATTAATTCTTTTCTTCTGCTGGCTTTGGGGGACCTTTGTTCTTCTTTTTCTAGCTCGACAAGATGAGATGTCAGGGTGTTTACTTGTACTTTCTCTTCTTTCTTGAGATAGGCTTGTAATAATAGAATTTTTTCTCTTAATACAGCTTTTGCTGTGTCCCAGAAATTTTGGTACATCGTGTTTTCATTGTCATTCATTTCTACAAGTTTTTTAATCTCTTGTTTTATTTCCTCTTTGACCCAATCACTTTTTAATAGCATGTTGTTCAATCTCCACGTATATGTGGTTCTCTCTGCACTTGATCTTTTGCAATTGATCTCTAGTTTCAACGCTTTGTGGTCTGAGAATACACTTGGTATGATTTGGATGCCCTTAAATTTGTTGAGGTTGGATTTAAGTCCCAGGATAGGGTCTCTCCTTGAAAATGTTCCATGTGCACTAGAATCAAATGTATAGCCCTTTGTTGCAGGATGGAATGACCTGTAGATGTCAATTATGTCCATTTCCTGCAAAGTATCATTTAAAGCTGCAATTTCCTTATTTAGTTTCTGCTTAGATGATCTGTCCAATGTTGTCAGGGGGCTGTTTAGATCCTCTTCTATAATTGTATTTTTGTCAAATTCTTCTTTTAGATCTGTTAGTAGTTGCTTTATACATTTTGGTGTTTCCTGATTGGGGGCATATATAGTGATGAGTGTCATGTTTTCTTGGTGTATTGTCCCTTTTATCAACATGTAATGTCCATCTTTATGTCTTATTATTGCTTTTATCCTGATTACTTTTTCATCAGAATTTAGTATGGCCACTCCAGCTTTTCTCTGACTGCCCTTTGCCTGGAGTATTGTTTTCCATCCTTTTATCCTTAGTCTATGTTTGTCCCTGTGGCTGAGGTGTGTCTCTTGTAGGCAGCATATGGTTGAATTTTGTTTTTTAATCCAGTCTGCTACCCTGTGCCTCTTTATTGGTGAATTCAGTCCAATTACAATCAGGGTGATGATTGATATATGAGGATATCCTGTATTCATTACTTCTTTCCTTCTTATTTATTTGTTGTCCCAATTTTTCTCCATTTATTTTGATTTCTTGATTCAGGTCAAACAGCCTCCTTCAATATTTCTTAGAGTGCCAGTTCTGAGCTGGAGAATTCCCTCAGCTTCTGTACATCTGAAAAGGCCTTAATTCCTCCTTCATATCTAAAGGTTAATTTTGCTGGGTAGTTAATTCTTGGCTGGAAATTTCTCTCTTTTAATATTTTGAAAATTGGTTTCCACTGCCTCCTGGCTTGCAGAGTTTCTGCTGATAAGTCTGGTGACAGCCTGATAGTTTTTCCTTTGAAAGTTATATTTTGTTTTTCCCTGGCAGCCTTGAGGATTTTTTCTTTGTCATTGATTTTTGTCATCTTCAGAACAATGTGCCTTGGAGAAGATCTGCTAGGGTCTAGGTAGTTAGGGCTTCTGATTTCCTCTTGAATTTCTTTCCACAGGTTAGGAAAATTTTCATCCACTATTTGTTTTAGTAGACTCTGAGAAGATTTTATCTCGCTTCCTTCTGTTACCTTTATTATTCTAATATTGTTCTTTCTGATGGAGTCAGAGAGTTCTTGTAGGGCTCTTTCATTTCTCTTGATTCTCATTTTTCTTTCTTCTTTCCTCTGTGATATTTCCATGTTTCTATCTTTGATTTCAGTCATTCTTTCCTCTAGCTGGTTAGCCCTCTTTCCTATGCTGGTGAGTTCTTTTTTCAAGTCTTCCATGATTCCTTTCATTTCAAGGTGTTAGTTTTGGTTCTGCTCTAGTTTCTCAATTTTATTGGTAAAGTACTCATTTTTCTCAGAAAACGTCTTGTTCAGGTCATTTAACTGTGTTTGGTTACTTTGCCAGCATTGAGTTAGCTCTCTGAGTGTCTTTAGTATTGTAGCCCTGAATTCTGTTTCACTTAGATTTGATTCCAAGTGTGCAAGGTCCTTTACTAAAGAATGCCCCTGATCTTCTGGAGAGGCTTTGGCTTCTGAGGTGTGCATTGTGTTTGCTGTGGTTCTTTTTGCTTTCCGCATGAGTATGTTTTCCCTGTGGGGTTTGCCTATCAGATGGGCTTTTCTTTATTTTTTATTTTGGGCTCAGTTATGGGAGGAGGAGATTTTGGGAGAGGGTTGGGGGAAGCAGACAGCTCCTGTGTCCTGGGGCACTTCAGGTTGCTGTCTTAGCTATCTTAGAAATCAGGGTAGTGAGGTTGTGGCCAGGCGTGGGAACGTGTGAGTAGGAGCTAGGGTGGGCTTGAGACACAATAGCAGATTCCTCTTTCAGCAGGGCAGCTGGTGGTTCAGTGTGGGTGCTGCAGAGTAGCTTCGGTCTTTCTCCCCTCTGCTTGACTTCTTTTCCTTTAATTGTGTCTGTGAGCTGCACCTGCAGGGTGGCCGCGGTACAGATGGGCTGGAGCTTGGCAGAGGCTCAGGCAGCTATGCAGGAGGTGGCGCAGCTGCGACCCAGTCACAGGCGCACCCAAAGCCAGTTCGTCCATGTGGGTGTAGAGGCTGCATCGGCCCGATTGGCAGCCAAGTTGAGCGCGTGGGTGTTGGCGCTGTGGCAGCCTGGTCAGCAGCGCAGTCGTGCATGCCAGTGTCAGTGCCGCTGCAGTCCAGTTGGTAGCCCGGTTGCATGCATTGGCATTGGCACTGCAGCGACCTGGTCAGCAGCCCAGTTTTGGGCGTGGGCAGCTGCGCCTTGGTGTACCGGTGGGCGAGGTTCCAAAATCCGATCTCGCATGCCAGCAGCAGTGCCGTGGTGACTTGGTGGGCGGGGCACTGAAAGACCTGTGTGCACAGTCTGGAGCTCAGTCGGCAGCCACTCTAGGCTTGAGGCTCTGTTGAGATCCCCAGATTCACTCTAAGCACATCTAATGCAGCTGTGTTCATTCAAGATTCAGCCCTCACTCCAAGAGCCCTGTCTTCAAAAGATGCTCCCTCACAGTCAATCTCCTCCATAAATCAGGGGTGTCGATCTGTTGTGGGCTGATTCCCTGCTCTCACCCAGCCCACCTGCCAGGAAGTGCAGCTGCCCTGCTCCACAGTCCCTGTTCCATTTTAGGCTCCATGATCTGATTAGGGTACTGTGTGCTATCCCTTGAGTTCGGATGTTAAATTGTGCACAGTCTTGTGGGGCTTCTACGCTCCTTATATCTCAACTTCCAGCCCGCCCTCAATTCAGCTCCACTTCAACTGTAGTCCCCCAATCCCCCCTTTTTTTTCCAGCCCCGGGCTGTGCTCCACATCCCTGTCCTCGAACTGCTGCTTCCCCTTCCCTCTCCCACTCTCCCCTTTTTCCTCTAACCTTTGGGTGTTGTTCTGCGTTGTGTGGTTGTCTTAGCTGAGGTTTCTTCTCAGCGTTTCCCCCGTGGATCCCCCTCTGTTTACAAGTCTCTTCCCAGGCAGTTATCGGCATTCTCCTCTAATGCCACCATCTTTTCTCCTCTCCTTTTCTCTTTAAGGGATGCCAGGATAGCTTAGCAGTTGAGTCCTAACCTTACAATTACAAGGTCCAGGGTTTGATTTCCTGTCTCGAACCGTGCAAACCCTATAGGCTGAACTGTGGCTCAGCTGGTAACCACCAGGTTGGCAGGGCAGTAAAAGTTCTTGCTTCCCATGTGGGAAGCCCCTGGTTCAGTTCCTTCTCCACACAGCCACATATCTACCTGTGTGGAATGCAACCATGTCACAACTGATGATGTACAACTATGTAGACTTCTCTGGGTCCTCGCCTCTTCTCTCTCTCTCTCTCTCTCTCTCTCTCTCTATATATATATATATATATATATATATATATAATATATATATCAACTTCTTTCTAACAATAGAAAATAAATCTTTTAAAAAATTGATGTGAAATTAACCATTTTAAAATGAACAATTTAGTGACATTAACTACATTCATAATGCAATAACTATATCTATCTAGTTTCAAAACTTTATAATTACCACAAAAAAAGCTGTACTTATTAAACAGTTATGCTTATCCCTCCAACCTCCTACCCCCCGAAAATCACTAATCTTACTTTTGTCTTTATGAATTTATCAATTCTGCATATTTCATATAAATTCAATCATAAGATATTATACCATTCAACGGTATAGATAAATTGTGATGCACATATGTCCTTTTTATCATTTTTTTTTGCATGTAATTACTTCAGGGTTTTTTTTCTTAGCAGTTACCACGTAGATTATATAAAATACCTTATCATTATAACATCCAGATAAGAACTTCCTTAGAATTCCTGAACTTTATACTTGTATGTTTCCTCCCCTTCACATTTAAGGTTATTGATGTTAGCATTTAAATGTTTTGTTTTTATACTGTGTAACTAAAACTTGATATTATCGTCATTGTTATTTTCACTACATTTGTTTTTATTTTTAATTTTAAACTAAAGTTGTAGTGGATAATGATACAACACCATTACCATATTACACAATTTAACTTTGAAAATATATTTAGCATTACCAATAAGTTTTATGTTACCTTCTCATGTTTTTATCTTAACTAACACTTTTTACTTTCTTTCAAAAAACTACTTTTAGCATTTCATGTAAGGCAGGCCTACTGGTGATGAACTCCCTTAGCCTTCTTTTTTTTTTTTCTTTGCTCTTTTTTTAAAGGAAAATCTTTAATCCTTCTTTATTTTTGTAGAACCGCTTCATCATGTTATATAATTCTTGGTTGATAGTTTCCTTTTTAAAAATAATTCAAATATATCATCATATTCTTTTTTTTTCTGAAAAGTTTCTATTGAAACATTTGCTTATAGACTTATGAGGGCTTTCTTAAATGTAACTTCTCTCTGTTCTTTTGCGGCTCTCAAATTTCATTATTTCTTTTTTATTTTTTAATAATTTAATTATAGTGTGTCTTAGTATAGCCTAACTAAGTTCAAAGGATTTTGGGGATCTTTTCACCTCATGAGATAGACTGTTCACTTATTTTTCCAGATTTAGACAATTTTCAGCCAGTAATGCTTTTTAAAAGGATTTTTTATTAAAGCATAGCTAATATACCATATTATATTAGTTCCAGGTGTACAGCTTAGCTATTCAACATTTATATACCAAAAGAAGTGATAGCCTTAAGCCCACCAACTATCTCACACTATATTGTACTATCACAATATTACTGACTACATTTTCTATGGCGTACAATAAAGCCCCATGACTTATTTGCTTTACAGCTAGAATTTTGAACCTCTTACTTCCCTTCACCTTTTATCCCCTTTTTTAATGCTTCAACTACAGTTGAGATTCCATATTCTTTTATGTTAATTTGAGGTGTACAGCATAGTGGCTAGACATTTATATAATTTAAGAAATGATCTTTCTGAGTAGTCTAGTCTCCACTTGGAACTATACATAGTTACTACCATATATTGACCATATTTCCTATGCTTTACTTTATATCCCCATGACTATTTTGTATAAGTACCGTGCACTAACTGATTGCACCACTGGAGCTCCTGCCATGACTATTTTGTAACTACTAACTTGTACTTCAAGATCTCTTCACTTTTTTCAACCTGCCACCAATACCTCTCTCACCTCTCATCCTGAGAAATCTAGTATACATCTGACACTATACATAGTTTTTACAATATTACTGAGTATATGAGTTCTGACAATTGCTTGCAAACTCATTCTAGAAAATGTGCTACATACCACATTGCTGAATATCACTACTGTCACCTTCGAAGTACCATTTGGAAAGCTGTGCACTGTCAACAGCACCTAATCCACCCTTCAAAGCAATTTTGGAACTCCGTTTCTGAACTGGCCATCAGGTATATCATCATACTACCCTTGATATTTTGAATGTCATCAAAATACCTTCATTTCAATATTTCCTTAATCTTCAAGTAAAAGGAAAAGTCACTGGGGGCCACATCAAGTGAGTATGGAGTGTGTTCTGCTACAGTTATCTATTTACTGTCTAAAAACTCCCTCACAGACAGTGCCATGTGAGCTGGTGTTTTCTGATGATGCAAGAGCCATGAGTTGCTGGAAAAAAGGTCAAGTTGTTTTTGTTGAACTTTTCTGTGTAGCTTTTTCAGGACTTTGAAATGGTTAACTCAGTTGACTGTTTGTCCAGTTGGTACAAATTCATAATGAACAATCCCTCTGACATAAAAATTGATTAGAAACATCATTTTCTCTGTTGATTTATACTGAGAGAATGTTTTTCGTCATGGAAAATTGGCTGGCTTTCATGGTGCATTTTGACATTTGTTTCAGGGTCATATTGGTACAACCATGTTTCATCATCAGTGATAACATAGCCTAAAACATTATCTTATCTCTCAAAAAGGTCTTGGCAAACTTTGGCTCTCCTTTGCTTTTGTTCATCGGTGAGCTACTTCAGGACCATTTTTGCACACACCTTTTTCTCATGCCAAGATTTTCAGTTAAGATTTTCCTAACTATTTCTCTATTGATGTTTACTTGGTCTGCTATGCTTCTCAGAGTCAGTCAATGACTTTGATGCAAAAGTCAATAAATATTTGGAATGTTTCCATCAGTTCTGCTTGTTATCAACCACAAGAAATACCAAAATTTACAAGGCAACTACTAACCAAACAAATGAGAGAAACCGACAAAAACATAATTATTGTAGGACACCTAAACCCACATTGACAGGCACAGACAAACAATCCAAACAGGAAATCAATAAGAAAATATCATATTTAAATGATAAATTGCAGCAATTGGACATAATTGAAATTACAAACCATTTCATTCCACAACGCATAACTATACATTCTATTTTAGTGCACATAAAACATTCTCAAGGATAGACCACATGCTGAGACACAAAACAATCCTCAGCAAATTCAAGATTAAAATTATACCAAGTGTATATTCTGACCCCAAAACTGTGAAATTAGAGATCAACTGCAAAGAGAAAGGAGGAAAAACCACACATATATGTGGAGATTAACCAAGGTATTTATTCAAATATGACTTGGTTGG
This sequence comes from Craseonycteris thonglongyai, assembly GCA_004027555.1. NCBI lineage: Eukaryota > Metazoa > Chordata > Mammalia > Chiroptera > Craseonycteridae > Craseonycteris > Craseonycteris thonglongyai. The sequence goes on from PVKE010040218.1 coordinate 12,943, forward strand.
GAAATCCAGGATGGCTCAGTGGATTGAGCACTTGCTCTGCAGCCCCGGCGACTGGGAATCAAGTCCCAGCCTTGGCCTGTGCAAGCTAATGTGCTGAACTAGGGAGTGCGTCCCATGTGGGAGACCCCCAGTTTGGTTCTCACACCCCTCCACCCCAGTTTGGCCCATGGCTCAAGGGTGTGTACTTCACATGTGGGAGGCCCTTAGTCCAGTTCCCACCCTGTGCAGTCTCCACCAACCTGTGTGGAACAAAACCATGTTGAGAACTGATGATGTATGGCTGTGGGGACTGATCTGGGCCTTCCCCGTTCTCTCTGTCTCTCTCTGTTTCTGTCTCTTTAAAAAAATATATAATAAATCTTTAAAAAATGGCTGGGTCAAAGAAAAAAATAGAATAAGGATAAAAAATATATAGAAACAAGTAAGAATGAAGAATATCATATCAAAGTTATTGGGATGTAGAAAAAAATGGGAATAAGAGAAAAATTTATGTCATTATAAGCTTGTCTCAGGAATCAAGAAAAATTTTAAAGAAACCTGACACTACATCTTAAATAACTAGAAAAAGACGAACAAATGAAACCCAAGCTCAGCAAATGGAAGAAAATAATAGAAAATAGAGCAGAACTAAATGAAATAGAGAACAAAAACAAAAGACAATAGAAAAACATTAATGCAACAAAGAGCTAGTTGTTCAAAAAAAAAATTTATATAATTGACAAACCTCTGGGTAGGATCACTAAGGTAAAAATGGAAAATACAAATAACCACAATAAGAAATTAAGGAGGAGAGAGTGTGGAAGATGATAGATTAGGTGGATGCTGTGTCTGCAGCCTTCCCTGATCACAACATTTTACAGATTGACAGGGGAATTGTCAACCTTGGAAAACATCGGAGGGCTGGCTGAACAGAACCCTGACAGTTAAAGACACGAGGAAAGCCTCGCTGAGACTTATGAAAAGCAGAAATACAAAACAAGGTGACTCCAAAATGAGAGAGCAAAAGAATTCCAGTCACAGCACCCTGGGGGCAGAGGCTCCCACAAAAGGAAGAGAGGTGGTAACCCCCCACTAGACTTCTCAGCCCGGGGAGCTTTATTCATGAGAGAAAAAATCTTGTCACCTCTGGCAGGGAAAATTAGGGAGAATTCTGTCTGTATTAGTAGAAGAGAGGTTAGTGGGAAATCCAGATACTTTCCTGGGCACACAAGCCCAGCTGATTTTCACAATACCCTGTGTTCAACAGATGGCTGGCATCTCTGGGGGCACCAGAGGGGATGAGCTGTGGGATTTTGGGGTGAGGGTTCAAGGAACCCATTGTTCCAGCACAGAGTTTGCTTCACATGTGGTTAAAAGGAGGATGCCATTTTTTTCTTTCTATGTTAAACCCTCCTCTAAAGGACCAAGTCTGAGACCTTATTGGTTTATCATAATCTGTGCATGCCCACAAGACACCAAAAACAAAAACAAAAACAAAAAACCTCACCCATCACAGCTTACACTATACTTCCCAAGGGGCTCTAGGCTACCTAGCACCCAGCCCCCAAACTCTTAGCTGGAAAACTAGTGTTACAGAATTCTGTAAGGCAGACAGGCAAGCAGGCAAAGAAGCAGAACCTGCCAGTGGTTGGGCAAATAGTGGAGAACTCTGAAGGACTTTTCTCAACCAGGTTGCTCTGCCACTCCTTCTGCTAGTGAAAAATGAGACACTAGTGAAAAAATTTACTTACTCTTATTATTTTT
>PVKE010040219.1:0-14684 GCA_004027555.1 Craseonycteris thonglongyai
AAGCCGGGATGGCTCAGTGGGTTGGGCGCTCACTTTGCAGCGCCGGGGACCAAGGATCGAATCCCAGCCCTGGCCCGTGCGGAACCATATGCTGAACTGGTAGCTCCCCTAGTTCAGTTCTCTCTCTGTCTCTGTATCTCTCCTTTTCTCTCTCCTCTGTCAAAATAAATAAATAAATAAATATATATATATTTTTTAAAAACTTATTAAAAAAAAAAAAAAGACATGTAGGTTTGTGATTTCACTGCCAGAGTCCTCTGGATTGGAGCCATATCGGATTTTTAGGTGTTTTAGATATTTGCCTCTTGGTGCCTCTTAAAATAGTACAGAATTCAGTGATTTAAAACCCCTTTGGAGTTCTAATAGTTTTGTGATATCATTGAGACACCAAAGAAAAGACAGGAGCTGTTTCATGGCTGTATAATTCCTCACTCTAATGATTCTTCTTGTTTTAAGCTAGTAATCATCTTTAATATAAGATGGGGTTCTAAATGAGGCCTCCAAATAATCTAAAAAGCTCAATGCTGTGACCAGAATTTTAGTTTCACCTCTCCTAGGTGCAGAAGATTTTATTTCCACATTTTACTTTAATAGCAAGACATGCAAATACCACTAGTACAAGGTAGCAGATTTTGTACCTGGAATGACTTCCAGTTACAAACCCAATTACAGCTAACTGAAATTTGGGTGACAAGAATCATTGTACTTCTGTTTCTGTTCTGAAATAGAACAGCTTTTATTTTAAAAAATGTTATGGTGAGGGAAAATCCCAAGTTTCCCAAATTACATCAGTTTTCCAGTCACCATAAGGTGTGTCCACCTTGGGCCTCTGCCCTGACAAATAGCCCCCAGTATGAACTTCAACAGGATGGAAGTGAAGAAAGAGAGCTCGAGTTACAGTCATGTCAGAAGCCTCACTTGTGGGGGAAGCTGGGATGGCTCAGTGGGTTAAGCCCTCACTTTGCAGCCCCAGGGACCAAGAATCAAATCCTGGCCCAGGCCCGTACAAACCCGTATGCTGAACTGGGGAGTGCCCCCAGTTCGGTTCTCACTGGGGTGACACCCCAGCCCAGTTCCTGCCCTGAGCAGCCTCGTGCCCACCTGTGGAATAAAACTATGTGGAAAAACCAATGATGTGCAACTATGGAGACTGTCCTGGGCCCTCCCCCTTCTCTCTGTCTCCATATCTCTCTCTGTGTGTCAAAAACAATAAAAATAAATCTTAAAAAAAAAAAAAAAGAAGCCCCATTTGTGAGAACAGGCCTACCACTGGCCCTCTGTATCTTTCAGTTGTGCACAAGTTTCTCTCTTCAGCTTTGGGTCTCCAGTAGGATCGGCGGTATGAGATAAGAAGTCCAGGCACTTCCTACTCCATGTTTTAACATTGTAAACAGTCTTATTTTAAGTGTTCTGTGGTTTTGTCTTCTTTTTAGAACCATTTCTCCTATCCTTCCACATGTGTGCTTTCTGAATTAAACCATGTTTAGATTCAGTTGTAAATGTGCTAAGCAGAGACTTAGTTGACTCAGGCATGGCTCATGGGAACTGTTTAGTCACAGACAAGTATTCCTGGGGCTCCTTGTTAAGAACAGTCCCTTATAAATTGTGAGCAGACAGCGAGTGTTTCAGGTAAAAAGGATGGGGCATCTTTGTCTCTCCTTTCTTTTGGTTTTCTCATTTTGATTTTCCCTGTATTACTTGGGACCTTTGTTCTTAAAATTCTGTCTTCAAACCTCCTTTTTTCCATTCATTTCAGCAATTGAGACATTTTTACATGTGTACGTGTGCGCATGCACATGGTCTGGGAGCACAGGTTTCTAATCTTTAGAAATCCAATAAAAACAGGAAAGGGGTTCACTGGATTCTAGCTTTTCTCTTGATCCTAAATTAATTGCGTCCTGGCTGTTTCTTGATGAGCTGGCATATCTCAGGCTGCTCGCCAAGTGTCCTTTCCTCCTTGCTCCCTGTTCGCTCTCAGCCTGGTGTGCTCAGGAGGACGCCACTGTGCTCCTTGCTCCTGGGATAGGACCCAGCAGTTTAAACAATTCTCCATCTCTTCTTTGAGGACAAACAACAAAATAGATACCTTTAAAAGACTTTTTCCCTTCTCTGTGCTTTAAACCTCCCAGGTTGTTCTCATCTCGACCTTTTGATATATTTCTGGTTTCTAGGTAAGGGATGTGCCAATCACTAGCAGATTGGAAGGGCAGTCTCAGGTTGGTAGCCTTACTTACTTCATCTATTTCCCTCCTCAAAAGACAGGCGTGTGAGCATCTGCTTGAAATAGTCCAGTCCATGGCAGTGTGGGAAGGAGGACTGCTCTCTCACACCCTCCTGAGTATATCTAATTTGTGCCAACGTCTATGTCAAAGCAAGAATTGACTTGACTTCAGGAAAGTATTAGGTTCCCTTGCTTCTTATATGCATTAGAGAACAAACAAGCTTCCATGTTCATTTTCTACTGAAGCTTTTTTGTCTCTGAATTTGAGGGTATTTCAGTATCTTTTTCTTGTCAGATCCAGATTAGCTTATAATTTCTGAAATTATTTAGAAATTAGTTTTCACAAAGTTCATAACTACGCAACCCAAGATTTGTGTGTTCTTTTCTGTTAGAGTGACTTATCAGTCCATTGTGTCCTTTGCAGTTGAGCAATTTTGCTATTTTGACCTTGGATTGTATCAGAGTAAAAAACAAACAACAGATACATTATTATTAGAATTTTGTTTAGCATTCCTAATTTACCAAGTTTAAATTTAATTTTTGACTAAATAAATTTCAAATGATTTTTATGGGCACAGTACTTTGTCATTGTGCTTTTAGCACGTGAGTGGATATTTTTAATTTTAGAAGAGGTAGTAAAAGTATTGGATTTATAAACCAGTTTTTATGAAAATCTGAGAAAATCTGCAAATACAGGGTGAACCAAAAGTAGGTAGACACAAACACCATAAATCTTATCATTTACTGTCCACCTACTTTTGGTTCACCCTGTATATCTGTGCAGTGTGAAAGCACCAAGGATGTTTCTCTTTATAAAATGTTGCATATCCAACTCAAGTAAAATTCAAGAGTATAAAAATACAATTTGAGGCTATAAAGATACATTAGTCACAGAATTTGAAATTCTAATCAGGCTTCTTAGAGTGCATGTGTGCTGATCTGCATTTTGAGTGTTTCTCTGCCCATCTTACTAAGTAAATTGGTGGCCAGGTATTGTCTTGCTCTTGCTGTGGAGACTGCGCCTCCCTAGTTCTTAAAATAGTCCTGACCTTGTTCTCCACTGTATCTGATTGCAATTTCTCTTTCTTTGCCAGGGCTTTTATTCATTGCCACTTTCTAGGCTTGCTGTATTGTTGAATTAAAACAAACAAAGAAAACCATATTGTATTTTCAAAATTTGGTTCAAGTTCTTCAAACTGGTTAATCCTTTATAAATGAGATTATCTGATGCTTGCTTAATTTGCCCCCTCTGTTTCTCTTTTGTATCATGAATAAAAACTGTCTAATCCTCCTCCTCACAGACTATCTTGTTTAGTTTCTGTTGTTCCTATTCTTATCCAGGTATATTTAACAGTTTTTCTTTCACATATCAAGTCTTTTTAGAGTCAAAACACAGAATTTTGCATTCTTATTTGTTTATTTGGAATCTTATCCTGTGGCCAACATACTTTGTTCTGGTTTTCGTGGTCCTAAATTAGAAGTCTTGTAAACTTTTTAAAGTTATAACCCTAATAGTAAAAAAAAAAAAAGAACTTGTCCTCCATAAACATTTTTCCACATGTTATATACATCATATACACACGAGGTCCCCAGTTCCGTTGCTGTCCTGCTCAGCCCCTCATCCACCTATGTAGAATGAAAGTGGGCACTCCCCCTTATTTCTCTCTTTCACCTTCTCTCAAACAATAAAATAAATCTTAAAAATAAAATAAAATTATAACTTACCATATGTAAGTTCGGTAAAGTATTATGTTACTTTTGACTAAATTGGCAAAATTTAAATTTTATTTATTTTTAAAATTTATTTTATTGAGAGGTATGTGTGCTCAACCAGTTGAGCTATCCCAGTATTCCTTAAAATTTTAATTTTACACAATCAAAAGTGGAAAACCACCAAAAATTTCAAGTTAAAAAGTGTAAATAGGGGATGCTGGGATGGCTCAGTGGGTTAAGAGCTCGCTTTACAGCCCCTAAGACCGAGGATTGAATCCCGGCCCTGGCCCATGCTGACCCATACGCTGAACTGGGGTGTGCCCCTAGTTCAGCTCTTGCTGGGACCTATGTGGGAGGCTCCCAGCCCAATTCCTGCCCTGTGCAGCCCCGCACCCACCTGTGGAGTGCAACTATATGGAAAACAAATGTTGTCAACTATGGAGACTGCTCTGGGCCCTCCCTCTTCTCTCTGTCTCTGTCAAAAAACAATAAAAATAAATCTTTAAAAAAAAAGTGTAAATAAATTATTAAACAGCAAAATAATCTACCACTTTCCTCAAAAAAAATTTTTTTTTTAAATCAGTTCATTAAAAAGTTATAACGGGGGAAGCCAGGATGGCTCAGTGGGTTGAGTGCTCACTTTGCAGCGCCGGGGACCGAGGATTGAATCCCGGCCCCAGCCGGTGCGGAACCATATGCTGAACTGGGAGCTCCCCCAGTTCAGTTCTCTCTCTGTCTCTGTATCTCTCTCTCTCTCTCTCTCTCTCTCTCTGTCATAATAAATAAATAAAAAATATATATATTTTTAAAAAATTGTGTAGCTTTAAAAAAAAAAAAGGTTATAACAGGTTTTCTTGCACCCAGCAAAATTTCACCCAATGCCACAAAATTGCCCCATCCCAACGCCAGACTCAGCTGCAAAAGCCCAGTAGCAAATGTGCTGAAATACCAGCATTCACTTTCCTTGCCTGGTTCCTAGGAGAGCTCCACGATCTATGTTTTCAGTCCAGTCCAGAGAGGCAGATTTGGTGCAGGGTTGTTTTAGCACTCTCAGCAGTACACCTATAGCAGGGCTGTTCAACTTTTTTACTTCCCTGGGCCACTGTGGAAGAACTGTCTTGGGCCACACATAAAATACATTAACACTAATAGCTGATGAGATTTGTGTTTTTTTTTTGACTGGTTTTAAAGCAAGTTTACCCATTTGTTAGACCACATTCAAAGCCGTCCTGGGCTGCCACAGGTTGGACAAGCTTGACCCTATCAGTCCATTTGCTCAGAGAGTTTACTGACTTTACAAAATGATGGGGGAACCCCAAACCTTTCAGATACTAGAGACAACACTCCTTTTGTGTCTCTTCCACACTACAGGAAAGCAAGGCCACAGGGTATGTATGAGGAAGACAGGCTTACCCTTAAGAAAATTACTTATTCTCTCTGCAATTTTAGTCATCATCTAGAAACTGAAAATAACAACTGTCAAAGTAGCCATGCTCTGCAAAATAAAGATTCCCCCTACCTATCCCACCTGAATAAAGCACAGTATCCGAAAACCTTCACATTATAGCTCCAATGTATTCAAGGGTGGTAATATATAATCCTGGAGGGTTTCAAAACCACCGAGAAATACTCTGAGTGCTGACAACCAGCATCAATGTCAGTGATCGGGAGAAAACTTTGGGAAGAACAGCTGAAAAATGTTTCCTTTGGCAATAAATATGGGAGGAAAAATACAACTTCTAAATCCAGTAGCAGTTACTTGCATGAGAAAACTAACCTAACAAGCCAACCCTACCTCCCACTCTACCCTGGCAAAAGAGCAAACCTAGTGACATCAATCACTTCAACTACCAAGACAATGTTACAGCTCAGATGCAAGGTTTCTGTGGGGCTCTGCTGACATTTGAGACAAAATTTCATTTTTTTTTTTTTAAAAACTAAAGTAATAATACACAGAAACAAAGTAATTGGCATAGGAAGAAGGTACAGAGAAGCAAGGTTGCAGTGTAGCAGAGCCACTCACAGTCTTTAGCTGACATAGCAATCAGCCTGGCTGCAGGCAGCAAAGGGGATGCTTACCCTAAGGGCTCCAAGATGAGAAGGGAGGAGAAACAATCTCCATATCTGGCTTTTATGGTTTATAAGTCAAATGAAGAACTACAGAACCAATTGGCTGAACTTTTTTCTAACAAAGAATTTTAATCTCAGGTTCTATGAGAACTAGAAAGCTGAACTACTCTGCTCAATAGAGTAGTGTGACCCTACCTACAGTCTTATATTTGAAAAGAAAATCCTTAAAGAAAAGCTGGTTTTTATTTGTTCTTATCATGTCTAAGTGCTTTTCTCTAAAAGTCACTCATAATACTTTACAAGTATTTTCTCATTCACCCTCGAGTCCTGATAAGAATTTTTACCAAGAAGTTTTACAAACAGCTCCAAGACCACAGGAGCCAGTAGGTCAGTAAGAGCTATAATACAAAAAAAAAAATCAGGCTGCTTAAGAGCACAGACTACATTTCCCCAGGTAAAAGGACTACTTACCCAGAGCCCAATTTCCCAGGTACATGCCAGGTGCAGAGTTGTTTAAGAGAACAGGAAAAGCTCTCTACATTTAAGATGAGAAACTAAAGCACACAGAGAATAAGCAGATGAAAGTTAAAGCAGAAAAAGGAAAAATCTGCACCTGGCCCACTTATAACAAGTTCTGAATCTAAACATGTCTAAATTCATGATAAATATGAAATGCTATGTGACTTTTTTTTTTTAATATATTTTTTATTTATTTTTGACAGAGAGAGAGAGAGAGAGAGAGAGAGAGAGAGAGAAAGATACAGAGAGAGAACTGAACTGGGGGAGCTCCCAGTTCAGCATATGGTTCCGCACGGGCCAGGGTTGGGATTCGATCCTCGGTCCCCGGCGTTGCAAAGTGAGTGCTTAATCCACTAAGCCATCCCGGCTTCCCCGACTTTTTTTTTTTTTTTTTAAGAGCTTTTCATTCTAAGGAAAACACACAGCATCCAGATCACTTCTGTATAAAAAACAAATTATTACATGGAGGTTTATTATAGCTTTATTTAAAATTGTCAAAACTTGGAAGGAACCAAGATGTCATCTCCCATAGGTAAATGTGTAAACTGCAGTACATCCAGATAACAGAGTATTATTCAGCATTAAGAAATGAACTATCAGGGAAGCTGGGATGGCTCAGTGGGGTAAGCGCTCGCTTGGCAGCCCCAGGGACCGAGGATCGAATCCTGGTCCCAACCTGTGCAGACCCATGTGCAGAACTGGGGTGTGCTTCCCATGCAGGAGGCCCCCAGTTTGGTTCTTGCCCCCCGGTTCGGCCCTGGCTCAAGGGGGCATGCCCTCCAAGCAGGGGGCCCCAGCCCAGTTCCCGCCCTGCATGGCCCCCCGCCCACCTGTGTGGAAGAAAACCATATCAAAAACTGATGACACACAACTATGGAGAATGCTCTGGGCCCACCCCCTTCTCTCTGTCTCTCTCTGTCTCTGTCTCTCTGTCAAAAACAAAAAATAAATCTTAAAAAAAAAAAAAGGAACTATCAAGCCCTGTAAAGACAGAGGAAATTTAAGTACATATTACTAAGTGAAAGAAGCCAATCTAAAAAGGTTACATCCTATGATTCCAATTATATGACATTCTGGAAAAAAATATGATGGCAGTAAAAAGATCAGTAGTTGGGGAGAGGGAAGGATGAGGATATTTAGGATAGTGAAACTACTCTGCATGCTACTTCCATGGTGCATACATGTCATTGTACATTTGCCCAAACCCAAATACCAAGAGTGAACTCTCATGTCAACTACAGACTTTTGATGATAATGATGTATAATACAGGTTCATAGACTGTAACAAAGGTACCACACTCTGGAGTGGGATGTTGACGAAGGGAAAGGCTATGTATGTGTGGGAGCAAGAAGATAAGGCGCATATGGGAATTCTCTGCACTTTCCATTCAATTTTGTCATAAACCTAAAACTGCTCTAAAAAATAAAATCTACTTTTTAAAAAGCCAAATTATTTAAATGTTCTCATTTTTTATTTGGGTGATTGTCAGACAGGTGTATACATGTATAAAAATATCAAATTTTGTGCACTCTATAGGTATTTTGTACATTAAGAGTTATTTTAAAAGAAAAACATTTTAATAAGGTAAACTACCGGTAATTATTTTAGAGGAAATAAAATCTGCACTTAAACTAACCCTGGACAACAAAGCCTATCTATCACGACAAGGCATGGGCAGTGTCTAAGCACTGATAATCCTTGGCATTGTGGCCTAAGCATCTTATTCTGTTTCCTCAAATGTAATATGAATGTACTACTATTTGTCTCATAGGGCTGTTAAAAAAGGAATTCCGGGGAAGCCCGGATGGCTCAGTGGGTTGAGCGCTTACTTTGCAGCGCCGGGGACCAGGGATCAAATCCTGGCCCCGGCCCATGCGGAACCATTTGCTGAACTGGGAGCTCCCCCAGTTCAGTTCTCGTTCTCGTTCTCTCTCTCTCTCCCCCTGTCAAAAATAAACAAATAAAAATATATTTAAAAAAAAAAAAGGAATTCCTTCTCTCGTCCACATAGTTACTCAAGAGATGAACATGCAGACCAGAAAACAAAGATTCCAATGATCAAGACAAATATTACATATTGGTTCTCTCTCTTAAACTAAAAAATAAAGTAGTAAAGTATAAACAAAAGACACTTACAATTTTTAATGAAATGTTTTCTAAAGCAGTAAAGAATAATTTTCTCATGTCAACCAACTCCCACATGAAATTTTCTTTCATTTAAATCCCCACCTTACCTTCCATCCAGAAAGTACCATTTTAGCAGCTCTATAAAAATTAATTTTGTTAAAGAAATTTGAAAAGCTTCAAAAGAGAATTCTGATAAACAACTTCATGACTACAAAGATATCAGCAGTCACTGAACACTGGCCCACCAAGTCAATGGTGAAACAGAATGCAATATGCCAAAAAGAGCTATAAATAGGCAAAATTGTATTAATGGTTTTTAATGGGAGGCAGGATTTAAAGGATGAATACTCATCACCAAAAGCACTGTTAGCTGCTGCCAGAAATTAAAATCTAGCACACTAGCTAGGACCCTCCTGATTGGTGCCAGTTTTCAAGTAACACACATGGAAGACCATTAGACAAAGAAGCCCCAAGCTTTAAACTAGCATGTGAATTAAAATTAAAATTTTTGGTCATGTTCCACATGACCAAAACTCTAAGGAGGCAGTGACCACTTTGGTAACTGGGCCTGACACTTTACAAAGGCACAAATCACCAAGGCCAGTCTCCATAGAGGTATGAAGGGTAAATTCTGTGAACCTTGTGCATAACCAAGAAGCCTCCTGGCCTGTATCAATTTATTTATTATTATTATTTTTTTAAGATTTATTTTATTGTTTTTGACAGAGACAGGGAGACAGAGAGAAGGGGAAGGGCCCAGAACAATCTCCATAGTTGTACATCATCAGTTTTCAACATAGTTTCGTTCCACACAGGTGGGCGGGGGCCATGAAGGCCAGGAACTGGGCTGGGGGGCCTCCCGCATGGGAGGTGTACCCCCCCAAGCCAGGGGAAGAACCAGGGGTGAGAACTGAACTATGGGCCTCCTGCATGGGAAGCATACCCCAGTTCAGCATATGGGTCCGCACAGGCCAGGCCAGGATTCAATCCTCGGTCCCTGGGGCTACAAAGCGAGTGCTTAACCCACTAAGCCATCTGTATCAATTTACAGAAATCTAGAAACATAACAAATATGGAAGTACATTCTAAAGACCCTCTCAATCTGGAAGCTTGTGTCTATTGGCAATAGTTCCTAGTTATGGCAATAGTTCCTAGTTATTTCAACTTCCAACCTCAGTGGAGTATCCTATTCTTTTTTTCTTTAAAGATTTTACTGTTTTTGACAAAGAGAGACAGAGAGGGAAGGGCGCCCAGGGCAGTCTCTAAAGTTAGTTGTACATCATCAGTTTTCAACATGGTTTTGTTCCACACAGGTGGGTGAGGGCCACACAGGGCAGGAACTGGGCTGGGGGTCTCCCATATGGAAAGCACACCCCAGTTCAGCATATGGGTCCACATGGGCCAGGGCTGGGACTCGGTCCTCAGTCACTGGGCCTGCAAAGAGTGCTCAACCCACTGAGCCATCCTGGCTTCCCCTGGATTATCCCATTCTTGATTCAGTAGGAGTAGACCTGAAAATATGGCAAAATGGGAAAAATGAAGCTTGGGGCTGAGAACTAGGAGGGAAGAGTAACATCAAAACTGGGCCCATAGGACTGCTCTTCAACTTTTCCTGAAAGTGTCCCTCTGAAGCAGTCTGGGAGCCAGAGCAATTCTACTCTTATTCATTTAATGAGAATTGAAAACGTGTGCAAACGAAGGCTTGTACGAGAACATTTATTGCATCTTTATTCCTAATACCCAAAAACTAGAAACAACTCAAAATACCCATCAGCAAATGTAGTAAAAAGGAGCAAACACAACAAAATGGATGAACCTTGAACACATCATACTGAGCAAAAGAAGCCAGATACAAAAGACTACATAATCAATTCTCATTATTTATAGTAGTTATGTTCTATAAAGTAACTGCAAACACCACGTAAGCAAATACTGAACCACTGCTCCTTGGAGAAATATATAGGGTTAAGTTTCTGTGATGTCTAATTGTTGCCGATCAATGTCACCCTATTAAATATAACAATAATAATAATAAAAAAAATTTCTGTGAGCCTCTGGTCAAACACTTTTGGTCAATACATAAACTTCCAGAACTACATACATGCAATGCACAACATCATGTATATTTTTGTTAAAGGTACTTTAATATATATACTAATAATATACTTAACTAACACATGTATTTCCTTCATAACGCACATCTTGTGCTTATGAAGATCACACAGCACTTCAGCACTACATCTGGGAACCATTTTAAGCAGCAAAATCACCACCAACAACAAAAAAGAACTGTGAAAAAACATGGGACATTTGTTTACAGTATTAGAGCTAAAAATAAGAAAGTCGAGTATTGTCTTGTCCTACCTCAGGTAGGAACATACACAACAGGCAATTCAAAATTGTTACCATTTCTGGTCTGCAAAGGGTTTTCTTTTTTGTTTTGTTTTTTTCTTTTTTTTTGAACTGAACTGGGGGCCTCACTGCATTCCGGAAGCACACCCCAGTTCAGCATATGGGTCCACCTGGGCCGGAGCCGGGATTCGATCCTCGGTCCTCGGGGCTTCAAAGCGAGCGCTTAACCCGCTGAGCCATCCTGGCTTTCCCTGCAAAGGGTTTTCTTTGACCAATGAAGTGGCTCAAATTTTCTTAATTCATCAACAAATTTAAAATTCAGAAAAGTACACATTAAAACCTGGATTTCTGGGATGCCAGGATGGCTCAGAGGGTTAAGCGCTTGCCTTGCAGCCCCAAGATTGGAGGATCAAATCCCAGCCCCAGCCCCAGCCCATGCAGACCCATATGCTGAACTGGGGTGTGTATCCCATGTGGGAGGTCCCTAGTTCAGCCCCCAGCTTGAGGAGGCATGCCTCCCATTTGGGAGGCCCCCCACCTACCAGTGTGGAATGAAACTGTCTGACAACTAATGACGTCAACTATGGAGATTGTTCTGGGCCCTCCCCTTTCTCTCTGTCTCTGTCTCTCTGTCAAAACAAAATAAATCTTTAAAATAAAGATTTCTGAGGATGCTGGGATAGCTCAGCAATTGAGTGCTTGCCCTGCAATCACAAGGTGCGGGGTTCAATTCCCAGACCTGGCCTGTGCATACCCATAAGCTGAACTGTGGCACAATTGTTAACCGCCGGGTTGGCTCAATGGTGAAGGTTCTCCCATCCCATGTGGGAGGCCACCAGTTTGGTCCCTAACCTACATGGCCCCACATCCACCTGTGTGGAATGAAACCATGTCACAACTAATGATGTACAACTATGGAGACTGCTCTGGGCCCTTACCACTTCTCTCTCACCTTCTGTCAAAAATAAAATAAAATAAATCTTTTTTTTAAATCTGGATTTCTGGTTTTCTTTAAAGAAAGGGGTCACAAAATCTGGTAACAAAGCAAATGGCTAGAATTGAGCAAGAAGAGGGCCTGCACTCATTAGCTCACCCCGGTCCCCACCACTTCCCACTGCCCTTAGATCCCACTGCCCTAACTTAGTGCCAATTGGCCCCTGCTGTAAATGCATCATTTACCAACACAGGTGTTTATAACATATTGCTGGCTGCAAAAAGGCACAAATCAGGACGTACAACATAATCTCTTTTTTTTTTTTAAGTTGTAAGAACCTGGGGAAAAGGGCTACTACAATACACTAAAACACTCACAGTGAAGTTATAGATGATACGTTGTTTTTATTTCTTCTTGTTACTCATATATTATCTTTTTTAAACTAGTGAATATACATCTTATGTAAAAGTTGTTTTTTTATAATAGCTTTGAGATATAATTCACACATCATGCAATTCATCCATCTAAAGTATACAATTTAATGGCTTTTAGTATATTTACAGGTATGTGCAACCATCACTAAAATTTTAGAACATGCTTTGCTTCTTCCACTTAAGCATGTTTTCCAGGTTCATCCATGTTGTAGTACATGTCAGTATTTCATTCTTTTTTATTGCTAAATAATATTCCATTTTATTTATATATCACATTTTACTTATCCATTATCAATTGATAGACATTTACATTGTTTCCCCCTTTGACTATTATAAATAATGCTGCCATAAACATTCATATACAGGTTTTTGAGTGGACATCCATTTTCATTTCTCTTGGGTAAGTAACTAGGAGTGGGATTGCTGGATCATCCATTTAAAGAGCTGCTAGACTGTTTTCCAAAGTGGCTGCATCATTTTACATTCTCATTAGCTGCGTATGAGGACCTGATATGATTTCTCCACACCCTCACCAACACTTGTCACTATCTGACTTTTTGCTTATAGAACAAGTAGTTGGTAAGTGTTGATTCAATTACCAACACGCCCAATTTTTATGGAGTTCAAGGTGCTCTTCTTCACTGACATCAAATTTTAGACTTGAAAAAGAGTCCACTCCTAGACTTGCTCCCATAGCCTGCCCACCTTCAGTAAAATGAGGGGACAGGAATAAGTGAGCTCCATACCCACCTACAAATAAAACTTTCACAGAAGAAATCAGCAGATTTTCTCAATGCTCAAAAAAACAAAATCCCTAACAGGGATCCCGCACTGAGGTGAACACATGTTCCCATCAAAACACATTTGTAATTCCTCCTACATAAATGTAAATTCAAACCATAGCAGCACACATGACAGTCTTGATCACCTTTCATAAAAGAACCAAGCTGTCTTAATGTTTTCTCTCAGAATTAATTGCTCAAATCCTCCTGTCGTAGGGAAAAAGAAATGAAATTTGATTTAAAATCAGGGCAAAAGCACAGATCCACTGGCACAAACATACAAAATGGCTAACTGCTCCCTCACCTCATGCCAGAGACAGTGCACTGTGCAGCCTCTGCTCATCACTGTTCCTTACAGTGTCTGGGCAGCGCTGGAAGGAGAGCCAGCAGTAAATACTACTGACACGTTTATAGCAGTCCAATGTGGCACTGAGACCAAGCCTCAACCAAGAAGAGGGCCTCAAAATCTCAGCACCAGTGCCATGCTCACCCAGCACGTTTTCCAAGAGTCAAAACTGATAGTCAGGAAGGAGGTGAGCCACACAGTCCCTTCTGAGATGCAGAATTACCATTTTCAGGCCTCAGTAGTGCACTTTGGGCAAATTCTACAACACTGAGAATGGACACTTGAGTCAACTTGTGCTGCCACTTCAGGCAGGGGTAGAGTTGGCGCTCCAATGCCACCACATCCCCTATTCTACTTGTCCATTCCCTCCATTTCCCTGTTCAATTACAGATGGTATTTCCAACCCAAACTGAGCACATTTTTGTAAACATTTAGTCATCATCTACTATATGCAAACGCATGAAAACACAAAAATAGTCTCTGTAGGAAAGGAGTTAAAGTCTTTTTTTTTAAGATTTTTGTTTTTGAGAGAAGTTGAGAGAAAGAAGGGGGGAGGACCCAGAGCAGTCTCCATAGTTGTATATCCTTAGTTGTGGCATGGTTTCATTTCACACAGGTGGACGTGGGGCTGTGTGGGCAGGAACAAACTGGGGGCCTCCTGCAAGAGAGGTAAGAACCTTCGCCACCAAGCCAACCCAGTGGTTACCAGTTGCACTGCAGTTAAGCATGTGAGTTTGCATGGGCCGCGGTCAGGAACCGAACCCCGGATCTCATGATTGTAAGATAAGTGTTCAACCGCTGAGCCATCCTGGCATCCTCAAAAATTATTTTTAAAAAAGTATATGAGGAAGCCAGGGTGGCTCAGTGGGTTAAGCGCTCACTTTGCAGCCCCGGGGACCGAGGATTGAATCCCAGCCCTGGCCCATGAGGACCCATATGCTGAACTGGGGAGTGCCCCCAGTTCAGTTCTTGCCCTGTGCAGCCCTCCGCCCACCTGTGGAATGAAACTATGTGGAAAAACCAATGATGTGCAACTATGGAGACTGTTCTGGGCCCTCCCCCTTCTCCCTGTTTCTGTCTCTGTATCTCTCTCTCTGTCAAAAACAATAAAAATAAATCTTACAAAAATTATAAAAAAAATAAAAGAGTAAATATTATTTTGTTTTTGCATAAGGACAATAATGC
>PVKE010040220.1:0-14683 GCA_004027555.1 Craseonycteris thonglongyai
TCACAATATTTAAGATGGTAATAATCATTGAAAATAAAACAAAATGTAAGATATTTTGCTTGGATATTGCTCACAAATAAACAATATTGTATTTAAATAGAATTTACTAATAAAAATTTAAAGAAAAGCATGGTTAAAAAAGATTGATTCTTTAGGAAGCTATGTGGTTTATAAGGCACTGAATTACATGCTTTTGGCTGGTTTTACATACGGTAGATATACTTAGCTTCATTAACTTCTGTACTTTTTTAATATGGTTTATATTATAGTAGTTTACCTTCTTAGATAATGAATCCCCTTGAGAACCTGTTGAAGGATATGTACCCTTATAATCAGTAAAATGAGTACCTGATCATATACCAAAAATTATACACACGGTTTCAAGGGCTTCCCCGAGACCTGTCACGCCCAAACCTCAGCTGTTGTACAGGACACTTACTGCCATGTTTAAACATCTATTCTTAATGCATTACACACTCAAATACCTACACAGACCTTAGGTGAACAAACTGTATTTTTTCTCAGCTTTAGTAACATAAACATTGTATAAATTTGAGGTGTACATCTTAATAATTTGATATATTACAATACATTGTGAAATGATTACTACAATAAGGTCAGCTAACATATCCATCACCTCATATAGTTTATGCACGTGCGCGCGCGTGCGTGTGTGTGTGTGTGTGTGTGTGTGCATGCACTTGAGTGGTGAGGACATTATTTAGGATCTGTTCTCTTAGCAATGGACAAGCATGTAATACTAACTATACTAAGTATAGTCGCCACACTGTACATTAGATCTCCAAAATTTATTCATCATATAACTGGATGATTTAATAAACTGAATTTTAATACTATGTAAATTTGTCTCACTTGAGACAGACAATTGTTCATGTTCCTACTTATAATCACATAGGTACTTGTAGCATTATTTTGAGAAAACTTAGTAATTTAACAACTGATTTTTTGGAACAAATAAAAAGTACTAAATAGTAATCTCATCGCAATGTAACAAAAAACTATTTTAAATGGAAGAAATAAATGTTTGAACTTTTAGGCAGCAAATCATATGTGCAATTTAATCTAACTAAATTAGAAAAATTCTAATTCAAAAAACAGGTACCTGACATAAAAGTAAAATGGTAGTTGTCATCCTATGTACATACAGTCAATGAAAAACCTATATTTAAGTTCAAGGTATTAAAATGAATCAAGGAAGTAACTATTTCATAGGACTACACATCATTCCAGTCTAATTGCAGTATGCAATTCTCATTATTAAATACCATGAATGAAATAGTTTTATTTATAATCTTATCTCAGACTGTCTATAGAGGCTATTTTGAAAAAGAAAAAAATGATTAGGAAGACTTTATTTTAGTCAAATTAGATTTAATACTTTAAATGTTTATCTATCTACTGTAATCTTTCATTAAACAATTCTTAAGCTCTAGTGTATTTTTAGTGAAGTTTTAATAACTTTCTTGTAATTAAAAATAGCATATGATCGCAGAGACCAACAGTAATTAAAAGTAATCAAATTTAGTGAAATGTGTACAAAATAAAAATATGTGCACATAGTTTGTGAAAGAGTTATCAACTGATAGGCTGTTCTCTATGTAAAATGAAACAATGCTTAGTATTAAAATATAGCCTAAGTTCTTTGCCTTGTTTTCTGCTTTTGTAAAATATATTGCTTGAGAAACAAGTCTTCAAAAAACAAGACCTAAAAAAATCTACCACTCAGGGTGCCTTTGAGGATATTTAATTAAAATCTAATCCTGCATTCATTAAGGCTCACATAAATTAAGCTGTCATTCATAAGATTTATGGATTCTCATTTGCATATTGCATACAATTCATCAATTACTCAAGTATGAAAGGAGCACATTTCCCTTGGAGCTGCCTGCTACCCTGCCAACATTTGAAATGAGGGAAAGAGCGAGACTGTCAGGCATTCACACAAACTTTCTTCCAAATGTCTTGCTCCTTGATTAATCTAATTTTCTAGATATTCCCTATAAGATACACCAACAGCCCTGGTGCACATTTCTATTATTTCTCCTGTCTTCATCACCAAAACCTTCTAGTCTTTGACTATTTCTTCATGTCTGAGTGATTATTATTTGTTTGCTAATGATATGGCATTGATGATTTCTTTCTATTAAAATGTATTTGATGCATACAAGCAAAGTACAAAGAGGCAGTCTGCACGTTTGATGATTTTTCACAGTTGATATTTGCTATCATGATTAGCCTATTAAATGTGCAATAAAAAGTTGAAAAGGAGGAAATATAAGGGCAAGAGAGTATTGCTCTGGAATGTAGTTAGCATAAAACCCTAGCTTTTCAGAGAACCTTAGCATTTCAGAAGAATCTAAAACAAAGCCACATAGTGAATCATTGACTATTTTTAACATAAAAAGAGAATTTACTCAATCAGCTGCAGGTATAGACTATTGCACTTTTTACAGTTCTAAGCAGAGTAGTAACCCAGATTAGTTTGTTTTTATTGTGCATAAAGCATACTGTGTTAATTCACTTGTCTTCTCTGGGGAGCAGATCTTAATTTCAGTGGCACAATTTAGCAGTAACAGCCCTTTCCGGAGCACACTCTGGAAAGCTTCCAACAGGCATGTTGATCAGGTGTGGACTTTAATGCAAAACACTCATGTCCAGAACTTGTACAATTAAAATATATGAATGTATCAGTACTCTCAAAACAGCTTCTGAAAACACACCATCTCTTTTATGTCAATTAAGTGAAAAAACAGGAAGAAGAGCCTTTCACAAAGCATTCATTTTCTGTGGAGTACATCTATTCTAGTACAAAAAGAAACCATTCAATGTAATTCCAACATTTAGAACATTTTGTTTAGTAACATGACATATTTTATCTTACTGTGTAATCCTTGACAAAACTATGATCATATCTATTTGGGAAAAATTATATATTTAGAACCCCAAATTATAATTACCCAAATTAAAATCTAAACATCTCAGGTTAAATGTTAAATTCTGGGACAAACACTTTTACATAAATGTTGTTAGCAAGGAGTCTTGAGAAAATGAGTAAATGACTCCAAGTACTATACCAGCATAAATATTTTAACTTTACAAAAACTGTGCTTTGAATAAGAAAAATAATGTACTCCGTAATAAAAATAATTGTCACTAACCCTTTATAAATACACTTAACATAAAGGAAATAAATACCTTTATAAATTTAATAAGAAAGATGAAATCATTAGAATGCGCAATTTATAAAATAATTGCAAAACTAAAAGCCAGCAACAAACCAGTTCATACTTTTTAGTCATTCAACTTGGATGGCTCATCATAATTTTCAGAAATCCATGTCTGAGACACTCCCAGTGTGTTGTCTGTCTTTTAACTCTTGCATTCTCTACATTTCAGTTTTCTCAGCATGAGCTGTCCACTTTATTCTATCCAAGTAATATGTAATAAAAAATAATTGTCCTGGTCTATCATAATAAAGCTTATTTTATTGCTTCAATAGAAACCACCTGTTCAGGTTTTGTTTTGTTACTGAGACATTTTAAACTATGTAAATTAAAAATGATAATTACTTTTCTTACTTAATTTAATAAAATGTGAATAAAAATCTTATGAAATAATTTATTATTTTTATTTATGTTTGTCCTATAAAATAATTCATCTCAGATTGATGAACAAAGTACAAGTAAGCAAACACAGAAAAATCTAAGTGTAACGGACAAGATCTGGTTGGGGGGTGGAGATTCACCAGATCACCTAGAACACTTTAATTGAAGATTTTGACTCAAACATTTACCCAGATAAAGTTAAATTATTTTATGTCTTACAGGAAAATTTTGTTAGAATAAATTATTTCCAAATTATATGTGTGCATTTTTAATTTTTGATACCCCTGTTTAATTAATAATCACATCTGAACTGACATTTCTGAACCAAACCCCACATTCTGAGGCATGGAAAATACTGATCAATTAGAATGTCAAGAGGAACAGTAAAAAGTCTAGGTTGCACAAAACTTGATGTCAAGCATGTAATTTTAAGAGATAATTGTGGCTTATTTTCAAAGCCACAAAAAAAATGATGATTTAATAAGAGGACACTGCTTCTCTTTCAGAGAATTAAATATATTTTCACAAAAGTAAATATCAATATGGCAATGACCTTGACAAGAATCTTAGGTGATGATGGTCTATCACTAGTGCTCAGGATCGATATCCATTCAAATGAAAATAATCACAAAATTATTCTCATGCCAGTATACTGCTATTTAGGTATGTTACATCACTTAATAGTGTTTAAACATTACTCAGGGCTTATGGAATTTATACAAAACAATACAACACAAAGAGAGACTTGGAGACAACAAAACAAAACTTCTTTAGCACCTGGTGACAATAAAATAGAACCATGCAAATTCAATAGTGTATTTATATAAGTTGATGAAGTTTTCAGTCACGCTAAGAGAAGAACACTGGGTAATAAATAATATCCAACATACAATAAAAATTATAGAGCTTCCTAAAATTGTTTACAATGAGGCTTTAAAGCAGATTAAAGGTGACAGATATTTGGGTTGCAAAAACATATACCGGTACTACTAATTCCACTTTCATGTAAAAATGTTGCTGTTTAGCAGTGCACCCTAAATATAATAATATAAAATAAACATTTCGTTGCTGGTCCTTTCAAAAATTGTCTTACCAAATTATTATAGTTATGTGTATTATTTCTATAAATGAATATACAAAATCAAAGACATTTCCTTATGGTACAATGAGGGTTGATCAGATTTACTAATTTTATAACAAGAAAATTAAGCAACAAAAGGGCAGGAAAGTTCCAAGGAAGGCCAAGAGTTATTATCCTTAGGCTACCTACCAGTTTATTCTATTCTGTACAAACCTATTCTCTAAGAGGAATCAAGTATCTAAACTATTTATGCATTTCTTTATCCTAGGTTAAAAGCTAAGTACATAAAAGCAATAAAAAGTTGTGTAAACCATATGTTTTCAATCACATGAAGAACAAGTTCCTAAATTCTGAATGTATCTGTAATAAGCATACAAGTTGTACATACAAATCAAAAATCCATTCAATCAAGAAATGTTTACCTCTCCTGCACAATGTTGTCTAATTTAAACTTTTTCCTTTATATGTTTGTGTGTGTGTGTGTTATATGACATAATATATTACATATGTCTGTGTGTGTTATAGAATAGCTTTCTTAGTTAATTTTCATGGCAGTAGCATTAACATTAAAATAATAAGCACTGATGTCATGAGCATTGGGTTTAAATTTTGGGAAAGGTATTAGAATGAATACTCAACCAAACTAGATGCCCTTTCATGAGAAACTTAGCCCTGAATTCCCCAAGTTTACTTCTCTGTAAAGAAAAAAATATGTGGAATCAAATAGAGTAATTTATTTTAGCCCTTATAATCTAAGGATTCCTGAGATAATTTCAGTACTCTTTTTCTTTTCATTCTGTCTCCTTAAACTGTTAACTCATTATTGAGTTTGTAGTCAACTACAGCCTCCAAACAATTTTCACACATAATATTGCTAAACAAACCATTTTGAATCTTTCATGGAGTATCTTACATCAAACTCTATGAATTTTATGTTACCTATATTTAATATATCATTCATTCCAACCTGCCAAGATCTTGATTCTATACATGTCTACAGCATCATCTAGGGGCAAGAATATGAAAGCTTACTTCTTTCCTTTTATCTCAAATTTCTCATGAGCTCTATCTTCAAAATTTCTATCCATTTTATCTCTCCCTTTTATTGTCTTTTCTACTGTCATAATTAAAACTTTAAATACCCATCTTCTTTGCTTAGAAGCCAAAAACCAGCTCCCTATTTCCTAGAGTAGAGGTCTATAAATTATTGTCTACAGGCCAAATCTTGCCTACCTGTTTTTGTAAATTCAGTTTTATTGGAACACAGCCATGCTCATTTGTTTATATATTGTCTATGGTTGCTTTCACACTACAATGACAAAGTGTAATAGTTGCTACAGAGACTATTTGGCTCTCAAGCATGTAATATTTACATCTAGGCCTTTCCAGAACCACTTCACCAACCATTCCCCTACAGGATATTTCCAAATCTCTTAGCATGACGCTAGCATCTCAAGCTTCCATCGTAGCATCTTCTTTTGTCAATTCCTTGTCTTTGCTCCCAATACTCTTTCCCACTTCTATATACTTACACTTCCTCTAAATGGAACTTCTTCCCCATTTTCACTTCCAGAATAAATTATAAAAAGGTAGCAAGGTCCTTCAAAAAGAAATGGCATTCAGAAATAGTAAGTGAAAAACAATATATCATATGTGCCTATGTTTTGTTTTGAATTGTTAGTTATTTGATATATTTATGCTTGAACACATTTTGATAAGTTTAACATTGCACTAGTAAATATTAAGGGTTATTGAAACTACTTTTTCACCAGAAAGTGATTTGGACAGCCCCAGGGAGCAAGAGCTCTTTAAATATAAAAATATTACCAAATAATCAAGCAGAGTATGCCAATGTGTGGATTAGTTAATAGAAGTAAGCTAGTCAGTTCAGTTTTATATCATAGGGTGGCATTTTATTAATGACAGCATTTTATAAAATTGTTCATTTGTCATCATAAAGAATTCATAATACTCTCTTAAAATGAATATTTTATATATAATCTGACTTCATAAAAATTATTTCCTGTAAATCAACCAAAGAGAGCTTATTAAAACTCATTTTAATAAATAAGCATCCTTCAATATATATCCATTAAAAGCATTGTTAAGATGGGACTCAGTGACCTGAAAAATTTCATGTTCTTTACCAAAAATCCCCTTATTCTATAAGCCATTTAGACTTGGAGAGAAAAAAAAAATGTCCAACTATTTTTATTTCCCATAAAGCAATCCATTTTGAAATTTACCAGTTGTTTTTTTGTTGTTGTTGTTGTTATAATACAACTAAGTATTTTTCTTTTAATAGCAGAACAGAGATTTGTTTTAGGTCAAGCTTCTCCAACCTGTGGTCTACAGGCTGCATGTGACTCAGGACAGCTTCAAATTCAGCCCAACACAAATTTATAAACTTTTTAAAAAACATTATGAGACTTTTTGCCATTTTTTAAAGCACATCAGCTATCACTGGTGTTAGTATATTTTATGTGTGACCCCAAAAAATTCTTCTTCCAATGTGGTCCAAGGAACCTAAAAGGCTGGACTCCCCTGTTTTAGATACTAACAAGAATTTGAACCAGATTGTGGCTGTCAGTAAAATTAAAGTCATCTAGAATGCCATTTTTGGCAGCAGCAAATGATTGCTGGTTACTTCACATCTCACATTTTATTGAAGGTCATATAACATGGTTTAAAAATCTATCATTGTGGTACTAGCCACCAGAAAGCACTAAGTTGAATCAACAGAGCAAGGAAAATGTCAGGAAAGTGTTAGAAGTATGCACGTATTTTCTAGGCATCAACCTCAAGCATTAGTAAGAATCTCAAAGAAACAAAGTCTAAGAGAACAGCAGTGGCTATTTCCAATGACCAAATAATAATGATCAGTGAAAATAAAGCTTACAGGAAGAAGGACAACATTGCCTAGGTTTTCTGTGACTTGCTGTAGAAGAACAGATGACCCCAATGACCAATTACACATACAATTAATTCAAAATTTTGTTGACTACTTATAAAATATATGACAGTATACCCTCATTGAAATAAAAGTATAATGGCAAAGGTCTTGAACTCAGGGTCAGTTTTATTTAAGAATCCAGAAAGAAACATGGAAAAGCATAGTAAGAATTTAAGAAAAAAATTAATAATATTTCACCAAATATCATAGTAAGGGATATAGGTGAAAAATAGGTAAACAGAGACGGTCATGATGGCAGAAAACCAAGTGGAATACAATCTGGTACATTTTAGAGGGTCAGGGAACAGAAGGGGAGAAGTCAGCGCATTGTAACACATTCAAAGTACATTGTTACTTTTGCATTTTGAAAGGCGTTAGATCAATAAGCGTGCTTACTCTTTTTTTAAAGGTTCGCCTAGAGCAGGACTGAGCAAGACATTGATTGTGGTCCACTGGTGGACCATCAAGCATTTTGGGGTGACTGCCTGAATAATAAAATAAACAGCTAGTGGACAGTAACACTTGGAGATGTAGTTTTTGCCCTTAAAAAGTCTACCCAGACCTGGCCTTGAGCATACATAGAATAAAGAAGTACTACAATAGAATTAGATTAGTGGCACTACATTTTCTTAATAGATCTGATGTCCACAAGTATATATACTCTTTTAATACTTACAGAACTTCTATAATACATGCTGTGCTCTGTGGTACACAAAGTTGAATAAGACATGGGCCTTGTTTTCTCAAGAGGCTAGGTACAGTATAAAGCAAGTTTAAACGTAACTATAATATCATACTATCTACATTGAGGTAAATGACATTTTTGAAAGTTGAACCAAAAAGCTTGTGGGCGTCCAGAGGAGAGAATGGAGGATTGTGAGAAACCTGCAAGGTATTCTTGCAGGATGTAGTAGCATTTGAGAGAATTCTTGGCATGGGGAATGAACAACAGCAAAAGCTTACAGGCCATGGAATGTAGAACATTTATAAACAACACGTAGTTTAGGTTAACAAAGATACCATTTAACTTAGAGAAGTAAGAGATAAATTTCAAAATAGTTTGGAAACAATTCATTAAAAAAAACAAACTTAAAAAAAGGCAGAATAATCCCTATTTTTATAAACAATCAGTAACTATCAGATTTTTTTCCACTTCATTTATTTTGCCATTCAACTTTATTTTTAAAACACAAATGGAGAGACTGTGGACAAAATACATTTTTTAGAATATGCCTTTGTCCTGAAATCTCTGATGCCCCAAGCTAAATTAGCAATATTATAAGCTAATGAATTTGGGAGAAAAGAGGTATTGAGTTAGAGAGGTTACAGTCAACAACGCTTAACAGATTATAAAATGTAGAGAGCTCAAGTGGAAGAAGGTTGCTTATTAATAAAAACTGAAATTATCATAGCCTGGTCAGCTATAATAAAAACGATACCTTTGGAAACAGAAGGATAAACACAGATGGAAGTGAGGATAAGTTCTGGTTGGAGGTGATGGAATTTATTTGTGATGTTTAGCAAGTAAATGGGAATGTACTACTGATGCTCAGGAAAGAGAGGGATGTGTATTTGGAAGTCAGCAGCACTGAGATAATAATTAAATAACAAATTTGTTGCTACTTAAAGAAAGAGTGGCTCTTGATTATTCCAACACACTTGTGGGTTTTGCTATACATTCATCAGTAAAATTAGCTCACCACAGAAGTAATTCTCCAATGAGAAGTACCCCTCCACCAAGGGAGATGTAAATCTCAGCTTCAAGAAACATAGGTAGACTTTAACAGTCTGACCAAAGCACTACACATAGTTCCTTAATGGAAAAACAAAAATTTAAAAATAATAAAAATATATAACCACACACATTTAAATATTAGTTGAGATAAAATTCAGAGAAGAGAGGATTAGAATAATAGGATGACACCAGCATAATAAATATACCGGTATTAAAAAAAAACTGTTTAATGATGAAGAAAGAAAAAAAAACAACAGAATGGTTAAGAGGATAAGAACTGAGACAATATGGCAACTAGAAGGCTGCTGATTATTTTAAGGGGAAGTTAAAAAAATTCCAGTAGAATTTCTGTGGAAGCTGACATAGAAGTATTAGAACATGTTAGAGATGGAAGAGAAAAGTGAATCAACAACTACTACAAGAACTAGTCATGAAAAGAAAAGATAAAATCATTCTTAACAGTGTTTAAGGAAGATATACATATGGCTGTTCATATGAAATGTAATGCAAACCCTAAATAAAATGTACATTTTAGTAACCATCTTTAAAATTTTGAATTTAAATTAATAACATATTTTATGTAACTCAATATAACCAAAATATGAACTTTTAACATGTAATTGATATAAAAATAATTGAGATTTTACATTCTTTTTTTACTATTATCTTTTCAAAATCTGGTATGTACTTCTTATTCTTGGTCGGGACAGGACAACTCTAAAAGTAGAGAGCTACAAGCCAGGAACAACTTTCAAAGTTGTCACTTGACTGCTAAGTTTGGTGAGATAGCCAGTGAGGCTACTATGCATGAATTTATTTTCTGTCCCTCTCTTTTTTTTTTCTTTTTCTCAATTAAATACAAAAAGAAACAAGAGGGTGTTTGAGTTGGGGATCACAGAATACTGTTTCAAATTCTCTTTGTAACTAACTAAGCAAGAATAATTATTTAAGGTGGGAACTTAAACTAAGACACTTTGAAGCTAACCACATGAGCTTTTAAAGATAGTGTAAAAACTAAAAAGTAAGAAACACTTCTAGGATTCCTGATGTAATAGACACATTATAAACAATGGACTAAAATTAGTTTGAGACTTTCAAAACCATTCCTCATGAAATCATAATTATATCAACTTGTACAAATAAAAGGTCAAGAACTTTCCAAATAATTGCATCCAGACATTGTCTCATTAACTAGAATCCCACACGCAAAAGTAATTCAACATTCACTGGATTTATCCTTTGTGGCTCTATTTTCTCAAGACAGAGGAAGACAGCCAAATCACGCATCTGGCATATCTTCTTCAATCTGTTTTGTTTTTTTTTTACTGTTACAGCAAATAAGATGAATTCCAAATACTATATGCTGTTACCAATCAAAATAGAATTCACTATGAAACAAAATAAAACTATGTTATTTTAAGAATGTTTCCCTTTAACTGCACCATTTAAGAATGTTTACCTTTAACAATTTTTATAGTTTGTCATCATTTTAATTAATATTTAAATCTAATCAATAATATAAAATATTAATGAATAATTAGACATCTTAGAATATAGATATAATGTCTTAAATTTAAGAATCACATAGAAACAAACTACAGACTACTTTCTAAAAAATCCTTCAGTAAACTTCTGATTTGCTTAATTCACGTAAATGTGATTGAAAGAAAAACTGTGTTTACATTAAGACCATTTAAATTGATGTACCAACTCTCTGTGTTAGATGACACACATATAAGGTAGCATCAACAATAAAGATGGTGGGGCAGCCGGGATGGCTCAGTGGTTAAGCGCTCACTTTGCAGCACCAGGGACCGAGGATCGAATCCCGGCCCCAGCCCGTGTGGACCCATATGCTGAACTGGGAGCTCCCCCCGTTCAGTTCTCTCTCTGTCTCTGTATCTCTCTCTCTCTCTCTCTCTCTCTCTCTCTCTCTCTCTCTCTCTCTCTCTGTCAAAAATAATAAATAAACAAATAAATAAATAAATAAAACAGACATTAAAAAACCAAAACAATAAAGATGGTTAAGATCTAATTGTATGTGATATATAGATACACAAAATATCTCTCAGCAGTAACTTCTCAGTACGTAATAATTTCCAAGCAAAAAATTACTGGAATCTCCTTACATTGACCATATTGTCACATGGCAATACCATATATAATATGTGGTCGCTTTTTCCTACTGCATAACTTAAATTAAAACACTATTCTGAATATTCTGTTCAATATTTTAAAATTTATTTAAAAGTAAAAGCCATTGCTACCTGCCATTTGTCCTTCACACTTAAACTAAATATATTATTTCTTATGCCATATGACTAAAGATGACATGAAATGGCCCACATTAGCTCAGTGGTAATATATTCCCAAAATAAAACTTTAGTGGGGATTAAGTTCCTCGTGAGAAACTAATTATAACTAGAAGTAAAAATGGAATATTTCTCTCTTCTTAATGTGCATGCTGTTTTTCTGATTCCATTTTCTTGTAGCATTGACTCATGATGTATGTATTATTTTCCAACTGAAGTTCAAACAAGAGCCTTGAAACAATGCCTGTGACACACCTTCCACAGTACAGAGTGCCAAGCACAGGGAAGGTATTCCATAATTGATTTTTGTTTTGTTGATTAGGAGAAAAGAAAGGCAAAATGCCCACAAGGAAATGCTTTATCAGGTGATGCTAAGTAAGAACAGACTGGCATAAAAAAAAACATTGATTAAAGAACTTTGTTCATCTCAGTGTTTTTTTTCTTCTGAGCAATGGACTTCATATCTAATTACATCTAACATTAGGGGAAGTTTGAAAATGAAGAAGAGCTGGGGACATTCTACAAGGTAACACTCACAATTTACTTGTTTATTTTATCTAACATTATATTTTCATTTTTCTGTTGAAGATAAAAAAATTTAACAAAATATTTCTCCAACATGCTTGATAAAAGATGCATCTGCAAATATATGAGATTGTTTTGTTTGCTAAGTTTGAAATGTGAGTTAATATTATTAACATCGTAAAATAATAAAAATAAAATAGACACGTATAACACACACAGCCCTATTCATCCATTGGAAAACAAGTTCTTACTAACAATCTATGAAATCTTAACTCTAAAATATTAGCATTTTCCTCAGTTAAGCTTCTGAATATCAATGGTCATTCTACCCTTTTACTCTTCTTTCTCCTTCCTCCAAATAAACTACAAATATTTAAACTATAACATGCAAAGTCTTCTAATCACTCGCAAGCAAAACTTGATTTATTTAACATGAGCTATTTCTACAAAAAAAAAATTTTGTTTTTACTTTAGAGGATTTTTTAATGGTCAGTATGCAGAGGGATCAGATGTACAAATCTTAAATTAAAAAAAATTGCCTTTAATTTTTCTCTTGTTCTTAGTATTTCCTCTCTAAAAATATTTAATACTTTTTACTCCATGTGTTATTTCCTCCAAGATACTTCAGGAGCTTATAGCAAATTTTTTTCCCTAAAGTCACATAACAAATGTAAGGGTCAAAACCCTGGCTTCTTGATCAAACAACTGTTTAAATTAAATAACCATTATTGAGGGTCTGGTATTTGCACACTAATATACCTTTTTTAAACAAGAATTATTTTCTTGTTTTTGATAGAGACAGAGAGAGAGAGAAGGGAGAAGACCCAGAACAGTCTCCACAGTTGCACATCATCAGCTTTCGACATGGTTTCAGTTCCGCATATGGGTCCTCCCGGGCCTGGGCCATTATTTGATCCTCAGTCCCCAGGGCTGCAAAGCGAGCAGTTAAACCTCTTGAGCCATCCAGGCTTCCCCCACACAGATATACTTGACCAAGTAGAAGACTGAGTTTTCAGTTGCATGCAGAGCAAGACAGACGTTCACATAAGAGAGAAGTTAAACAAGAATATACATACACATAACTCAGTACCAAAATTACATGCAAACTTAGTGTCATGGGAATGTAAAAGGAAGGACCGATCACTAAAAGGAGGAATGATCAGGAAATGCCTTTCTGGACCTCAAAACAGAACAGGTTATAAATATATGAGGCACACTGGAGAGAAAGCTAAGGCAAGAGACAGCAATGGAGTTTAGACAGAGATGAAAATCATAACAATATATGCGAGAAAGTAAAAGACTGCCTGGCCTGCCTCCGGTCAAGGGCTGGCTGTTAGAACTGTTCAAAGCAGGGAACCAGGTACTTTGATAAGGGTCTTACTTTTTTGTATAATCCTCCCAACAATGTTATGGAAGGAGATGTGCCCTTTCTTGCAAATAAGAATGTAGAAATGATTTAAGTATCTCGCCCTAGTTTCTTAAGCTAGTAATGACAAAGCCCAACAGGAATGAACCTCTTTTGGAAAATATATCCTATGCCAGGTAAGAGATGACAATTTGCACTTCCTAAATGTCTTTAAATAGCTTTTATAACTTTATAAAATTTATATTTGGGAAAGAACGATATAGGTGTTTGAAATAAATCGTTTTCTAATATATTCATATTAGCAAAAGAGAAAATTATATTTTAAAGAAGCTTTTTACATCTCTTTCAAATAAAATGATTCAATCTTGGCGGAGTTAGATGTGTTTCCTTGTGATTTCAACTTCTCCTAATTATGTCAGGCATCACTGGGTTTATAGGAAGATTTTGTCAGGCTGAAAGAAGCCCCAAACCTTAGAAAGTAAAAGAGAAAACATCACAAAGTAACCGTATGCCCCTTTTTCCTACTTTTTACTCCCAACACTCAATAAGCACATAGGACAGCTAAGGGGTAACTGGAGTATTTCATCATCCCAACATCTGGTGAAAATCTCACTTTACTAAAAGTGCTACACTTAATAAATGTACGGTATTTGTTCTGATGACAGATTCCCTCCTAAATGGTAGAAAAAGCAACACTGAAAGGTTGAATCATTTGACAACTTGGAAATGATCATCTTTGGATAAATTGACCACCACATTATGTATTTTATTTAGCAATAAAGTTTATAAATTTGCAAGATAATTTGTAAATTTGTAAAACAGTGTTCCTAAAACTCTCACCCATATTCTGCATCACCTAGTTTGTACCTGCTTTAAGAAAGAGATGAGGGGAAAGCCGGGACGGCTCAGCGGGTTGAGCGCTCGCTTTGAGGCCACGAGGACCGAGGATCGAATCCCGGCTCCGGCCCAGGCAGGACCCACATGCTGAACTGGGGAGTTCCCACAGTTCGGTTCTCTAACTGTCTCTGTCTCTGTCTCTCTCTCTATCTGTCAGAAGTAAAATAGAAATAAATATGCACTGAAGA
>PVKE010040221.1:0-14684 GCA_004027555.1 Craseonycteris thonglongyai
CTGGGTTTGTTGATGAAGATGTCTCTGAATGGAATTAACATTTGAAACAGTAGACTAAGTAAAACACTGTTCTCCTTAATGTAGGTTGGTCTCATCCAATCAGTTGAAAGATTACTCTATCTCAAGTAAGGGAACATTTTTTCTACCTTTAGAGTCGAATTAAAATTTGAGCTCTCCCGGTCCTTAGGCCTTTGGACTCAGATTGAAACTGCACCATCCTCTTCCTATGTCTTTAGCTTACTGACTCATGCTACAGATCTTCAAACTTGTCAGCTTTCATAATCATATGAGCAAATTCCTTATAATAAAAACATACGTACATGCATACATACATATGTACATACATACATCCTGTTAGATTTTACATTCTATTTTCCTGTAGAATCCTGATTAATACACAGACACATAATTTAATGTTAAATATATTACCCCCTGCCTTCAACAAGCATACTGTAAAAGATAATTTATTATATAACTTTTTAGAATCTACCAAACCATTTTACTTCCTGTACATATTAGAGATGTAGAGCTATATATTTTGTAAGTTCTTGCATTTATTCTGTCACAGAATTCTTATTTTTTATTTATGACCACTTAAGCAATTGCCTCTCATTTTCTCATCCTGCTTATTTTAAATTTTCTCTAATATTCTTGCAAAATAGTGCTTTAGTTTAGACATCATTTGTGTGTGTGTGTGTGTGTGTGTGTGTGCTTTTCATCATGCAGTTATTAATTTTCAACCTTGATCTCTGCACTGTTAATTCAGTGCAGAGCTTTTCTTTACTTTCATTGTTCAACTCACCACTTTTCATCACTCATTTCCAAACTAGGGGCACCTGATCTCTCATTCTGTGAACCTGTCAAATCATCTTACTTTCATTTCAATATCCATGTTTCCCACATGCAAAACACTAAGAGGTAATTGGGTATATCTATTCATCACCTCTAATATCTTTTACATTTGCATTTTCTCCTTTTTCTACTCAATGTTGGATTGATAAAAGGAAAAGTAACTACCTCAGATTTCTGTTCTTTAAGTAAGAGAAAATATATTGTAATTTAAACCTAGAAGTAACAATGTTTCTTTGATTATCTTAGTTAATTCGGGCTGCTATGGCAAAGTACTGCAGTCTAGCTACCTTATTATTATCTAATTAACTAATTATTAATTTTGCAATTATCAAAGTTATTTATTGCTCATATGATAATCCTAAACTTGTGGAAAATGATTCAATGAGTGAAGACATTACAATCTTTGACACAAACACCTAAGACTATAAATCAAGTCATATATTTTGTAAAGCTGTTGAGTGCATTGTAATGGAAACATAAACTGCTTTCAAATTACATGTCATTAAAACTTTTTTATCCATAATTTTATGTCTTTTTTTGAAAATATTTTTTTTCCTAGACTCTTTACCCAGTTGGTTGTAGCAAATATCCTAATTTTGCTTCTCACTGTACAAAATATTGAATTTATTTGACCTAATTTTAAAATTATTCTGGAATTTGGGGATTTTTATAATCAAGTTTATTCTCTATCCTTATTTCTCTCTTTTTTTTATTTTATCCAATTAATCATATCCTCCTGGACTTAATATTTTTAGAATTCAGATGCATGTTGCTTTCTAAAACAGTGGGGAATCTAATTTAAAAAAGAGTATTTATTTTAAAATCAAAAAAGTGTCTTAATAATTTGCATAAAATACATTTAAAAATTTAATATTTTTCAAAATAAATTTATAATACCTGCCTTTTATTGCATAGAACTTTGGATTCCTCATCACCGTTTTTACATGATGGCACAAATTCTAAATTACTTCTTGTTTTTGTTTTTGTTTTTTGTTTTCTGCTTTTAAAGAGTGATCATCTTTAATCTCAACTGTTTCAGTTTTTATCCTCACTTCTAACACAAACAACAATTAATTCATAGACATATATTTCTTCTGAATCTCTTTTTGTTATTTATGGGATTAAGAGGAATAAATGCAACATGTGCAGAGGTCAGTAGTCAGTAGTATTTATATGTCAGAGCATTCCTATTCTGCAGGTGTTTTATCCATGTAATTTTTGCCAGCCAATGTCACCCCAATCAGTTTAACAATCTTTAAAAAATAATAAAAATTGTCTAAAAAATAGTTTTTTGAACAAACAAAGACCAGGTCAGGGTTATGGAGCCATATATGACTTCATATATGACCATATATGGCTTCATAATATGACCGTACTATTCCATAGACAAAACGTGATAGCAAACAAACATAGAACTATTGCCTATAAAATAATGAAAAGGAGATTCCAAAATCAGATATCATTTTCTGAAGTTCAGTGCAATAATAGAAATTTTTGTGTCCTCCAAAAATTCATATGTTCTAATCTTTACCCCCAAAGGTGATGGCTTCAGTAAGTGAGGTCTTTGGGAGGTGATTATGGTTGCATAGCACAAAAAGAACATTTGACTTGGTGATTTGGTTTCTGGCCCTGATTCATTTGTTGGCTGTCCTTGCCTGCCTGCCTGCCTCCCTTCCTTCCTATTTCTTCTCTCTCTCTCTCTCTTGTTCTTTTTCTTTCTCTCATTCTTCCTTTTTCTTTCTCCAGTGGCAGGTTTTACTCTCTGGCACTCTATATTTTTTCACTTTTTAAAAAACAGAGATAACATGATTAATAGCATTATATAAGTTTCAAGTGTACAACATTTTAATTCAACATCTAAATACACTAGAGTTTACACACTACCAAAATTTTAGAATGCTAGAAATTGCA
This sequence comes from Craseonycteris thonglongyai, assembly GCA_004027555.1. Lineage (NCBI taxonomy): Eukaryota > Metazoa > Chordata > Mammalia > Chiroptera > Craseonycteridae > Craseonycteris > Craseonycteris thonglongyai. The sequence continues at coordinate 2,764 of PVKE010040221.1, forward strand.
CTACAGAAATAAATGTAGCTTATCTTCAAAGAGTTCATGATCAAGAGGGATTGCATGCCATCAAGTCAAAGTTATAATCAGTGAATAGACATTTGTTAACTTTTACTAAAATACTGAGCTTAGGCCACATAGACTAAATAAAGCTTTTAGGGGTTCCATAAGTTTAAGGTGAGTAATTTGTCATTTATTCAGAAAAAAAAAATGATTGACTCACTATATAGCAGTCACTATAATAAGTGCTGGGAATATAAAAGTGAGCTCAGCCCACTGTCATTGCCCTCATATAACCTAGGAGATGAGTAGAGGCTTGTAAAAAAAATGAAGAGTGATTCTTGGTTCAGAGAAAATAGCAAGAGAAATTGCATGTTGGCTGTGATGAATTGAAGTTGATCTGAACTATCTGGGTTACAAGAGCATATATGTTGGAAAGGGGCAGACTATAAAGAAAATCAATGAAAACCTTATATTAACAACATTTCAAAAGGCTTAGAAAATTTTTATGAGAAAAATTTGAGGTCATCAAATCATTTAAACAGAAGAATAATATGATATTATGTGCAATTTAGAAAGATCATTCTGTACGGAATTTGGTAGATAGATTGGAATAGGAAAGAGTATCGGCAGGCTATCCTATTTTAACAAAGCTAAAGAAAAATGATAAGATTCTTTAAAATTAGGCATGGTAGTCAGTATAGAAAGTATTTGAATGACATAGCAAAATATAAGCTTTCAAATCACACACAAAAAAAAAGAAAAAAAATTGACTCAGAAATAAAATCAATCAAGACATTGGCACAAAGCTTTTATTTTGAAATATCCTGAATTGAAAGTAGGCAGGAAGTAACCTTCATTAATTAGTATTTTCTATGTGCCCTGATAAAAGTTTTCTCCTTTCTGGACCTCAAACCACATGCTTAGCTTTAAGCAATTTATTTTTTTTTTAAGATTTTTTATAATACCTGTTAATTTCCCCCCCAAAATATTAAGTTTAAACCAAATCCAAGTATTTCAGCCTAATAGGAACTTAAAACAACTGTGAAAATCATAATTTGTGACAATACTAGATACCTGCTTTGATTTTAAATTTAGAACATATTTACTTCCATTGCAAAGTTTTTATCCCACTATCATTTTGCTCAGTGACAACTTTTTGTTTGCATATGTTAATCATGGAGGATTGGAACTATATCTGGACAAATTTCCTAAAATATTAATTTTTGTTGAAATAAACACAATAACTTCACCCAATGCCAACTGGGTCCTAAGGGAGCACAAATTAGTAACTTTATTGTGCTTAAAAACATTTGGCATAAAAAGACAATTGCACTAATTAGTACAAGCTCAGTATAGTTTAGTAAGCTGTATAAAAATTTCATGATTCTTATAACTCTCTCTGAAGCTCTAGAAAGAGATTTGCCTAAAAACCTGGATGAGCAATTCATTGGCCTTTTTCATCTATGCCAGTACTCATTCACGTTCTTTGAGTCTTATTTCTCCTGTGGAAAGGAGAAACAATGAAAGAACAACTTGAAAAAAAATTTATCAAGGGAGAAATAAAATGACTTTTTCTCTAATTTGTAGACAAGAGCTCAACCACCCCTAAACCCCCATTTAGGAGAAATCCTTAATCCTGTCAGTGTATACCAACCACTGGGAGGATCCAATATTCCAAGAAGGTGATTACAAAGAGTAATTATTCAAAGAGACACTGAAACCTGAACTGTAATGCTTTTAACTCTGAATCACTATCATAATAATGGCTTTGATTTAAAAGAAGTTATCTAGGGAAGCCAGGATGGCTCAGTGGGTTAAATGCTAGCTTTGCAGCCCTGAGGATAGTATCCTGCCCGGCTCAGACCTGTGCAGACCCATATGTTGAATTGGGGTCTGCTTCCCACGTGGGAGGCCCTCAGTTTTGTTCATGCCCCCCAGTTTGGCCCCTGGATCGAGGGAACGTGCTTCCAATGCCCCCAACCCAGTTCCCACTGTGCACAGACCATGCCCATCTGTGTGGAATGAAACCATGTCAAAAAAATTATGTTCAACTATGGATACTGCTCTGGGCTCTCCCCATTCTCTCTGTCTCTCTCCCTGTCTCTGTCTCTCTGCCAAAAACAATAAAATAAATCTTAAAAAAATAAATGTAGTTATCTGTGCTTGGCCTGCACTCAGCATTTTGTACACATTGTCACAAGCAGTCTTGACAACAGCCCTATATGTATATTTCTATATTAACAGAGAGGAGAATGAAGCTCACACAACCTAAGTCATATTAGTTGAGGAGGAAGTAGAAGAGCAGGATTCAATTTCAGATCTTTCTAATTCCTTCAATCATTTCCAGTCCTTGGTGTTATGGCTTACCCTGAGTTTTAACCCAAAATTGAACCAGGGTCTTATTTCTTCTCTTGTTCCTAGTAAAGGCTTTAATCTTTCCCAAGCACTTTGAATGTATTAATACATTATTTGAAGCTACTGTGATAACGAAAGTTTGACGTGTAAACATGCAACATAGCTGGTTTGTCAAGATAGAACTCTACAAAAAGACAAAGCTGAAATAAGTTTGCCAGAAGTAGGACTGAGTATGAAGGTAGTGCACATGGTGGCCATTGTCAGTGGAGGTCAGGAAATTAACAAAAGCAAGAAGGTGTAGGTTATTAGCACTGAAACTTATTTTCCTAGGCCTTATCTGCTATTACTTGTGTTTCTACAGCCCCAACAATACAAACAGGTGCTTAATACATGGTGTTGCATCCAAGGAGGATGGAGAAGGACAGTGAGCTCCATATTATCTACATAAGCTGGGATCATGCCTTCTTCATGAGTTGGGTGAACCACTCCTAGTGAATAATCTTTAAATGTTTATAATCTGAATGACACTGGATCTTGACTGCAGTTGGAAAATTGAAAACAAAATTAAAAATAAGTTAAATGATGGCACACAAATGAGCTCATTTCAAGGTACCAGGTGGAAGATCAACCACAATCATAGAAAAAGGTAAGTCAAACTGAGAAACCCTTACTAAAGAAAACTGCTGGTAGGAACGGAAGAGAAGAGGAGGCAAAATAAGCAGGAAATCTGATGCAACCTCAGAGCTTTGTTTTGCTTTGTTTTTCTCCCAGTGGAAAATAAAATTTTATCTTGTGCCTGCATTAATATTTAAACTGTTTGCTTCTTGGCCACTAATATCCCACATTAGAGCAGTATTAACCTGGATGAAAACTAATATGTGTTGTGAACCAGATTTTAGAGAGTTGTATGTTTGTTTTATCTGTTTCCTGCAGCATCTTTATTTATTATTGTTTCTCTATCTTTGATATCATTCTCCACTTTGGCCCACTTCACAACAAAACACCCGTCAAAATAGCTACCTTTGGACAAGTTCGTGCTTTGATCTTTCCCATGATCAGGAAGCTTTCTTAACAACCACATTTAAACTTCAAATTCACTTACTAAGATGATTATTTATGGCTACTAAGGTAAGCCACTGTGTTACCAAAATATGTGGTTGAATCAAACAATTCTAGTAATGCATATAGCAACAAGAAAAGGCCAAATAACAGTTTTTATTTCAAGTGGCCAGAATGACCTTCATGATATTTCCAGATGGAATTCTAATAGGCATACAATGTAAAAGATATTGAGAAGTCAGGTGATCTAGCAGAAGTTTTGTTTGCAAGAGAATTTAATGAACATTTAAGAAAAATTATGAAGAATCACATCAGGAATGTGGAGTGAGGCTCTGGACAATGTCTCTCCCAGATGAAACTTGAGAAAATATCTTTTTCCAAGCTTCAGAAATGGTGCCTTTGAAGTGCATGAATGACATACTGAGAGAAAGAAGAGAAGAGGTGCTTCAATATGGGCCTAAGACACAAAGTGTTTCCTTGAGAATGATGTATGGTACCAGTTTAATGTTTTCTGCTATGTTGAGATACATGTTGAACATTTCTGCAGCAAGATTTACTCAAAAGTGGGAGACCGAGTGTCACATACTTAATGTGACCCCAAAGGTTCTAGGGGGAAAAAAGAGAGGAGCTTTTTTGAACTTGGTTAAAGAATTCAAGAGAGAGAACATACCGTACTTTCTCCCTTCTGTGAGCGTTAATGTAGCTCCAACAAAGTGAGTAAAATGGGCAGACAACGTTATCAGAGAAAGATGGAGTGATGGCAACATAGGCAAGCATGGTGACAAGGTTGAACCCCAGCTAGGTTAGAGCGAGGAGGCAGCAGTAATGTTGGCAGTCACTGATCAGGGAATATTATGGTTAACAGTAGTGACAACCAGTGAAACCATACAGTCGTGCAGTGATACCATAAATAGTGGAAAGAAAGCCTGTACCACCTGAATGGGACCAGCAAGGAGAGCTCCAGTGGAGCTCACCTCTTCTCCTTGCTGATCCCATTCAGGTGGTAGAAGCCAAGTGGAAGGTAAAAGCCACAGTGTCATTGTGATAGCGCAGAGAGCTGGCACAGAGACGGGCACATTCATTCTCTATGGCTATTTTACCTAGACTCCTTTTGTTCCCCTCCTGACCACTGGGGGGAAGGAAACCATTGGTTAAATGAATAAGAACAGCAAAGAAGATTAATAAACCCCAATATTTATCCTCAGTATTTAATTAGAACACACTAGGATGTACCTTCAAGATAATTAGAATAATTCAGTCTTGTTGGGTTTTTTTTTCTTTTTTGCATTTGAACTTTGGTAAAAGGAATGTAGAAAGTAGAACCTTGGCTATTTAGTAACTGTCAGATATTGGACAAAAGTAATTTAAAAATCGTATTTTACTTTCCTAAAATATGGTCATGAATAATTTTCAGAGACATTCTGAGGATTAGAGTAGATGTGAGTGTGTGATAATATTTAACAAAATGTTTTTATTCACCACAAACATATACACACAAAAATCATAGTTTTGCCTTTCTTTTTCTTCCATACTTGAAAAGAAAATCTAGGTGGTAAGATTTACATTAACAGTGGCCACATAGCACAGAAAGAACATTTGACTTGGTGATTTGGTTTCTGGAACTCATTTTGCTAGTAAATAAAGCACAAATAATTGCAGATTATTCTCAATTTACAGTTAAATTTAACTGTTACACACAAAACTTGGGCTAAAAGCAACATAACCCCCTAGAACTGTTAACTTGATGAATCAACTGAGGTCTTTGTTGGCACTAACACTAGGATTCTGGCATAGAGTAAAGATACCATAGAACAGACATACCATCACTGCCTACAAAAGACGCCCAGTATGTGTGAGGCTACTCAGGGATAAAGAAAAGGTAAATGCCCTCATCAAGCTATAATTGCCACATAGTTTACAGATTTGTAGCAATTTAAAAAAAGATAAAAGCAAATATCCTGCCAATGGTATAAAGTTTACCTTCAGGTATCAGTAGTTTCAAGGTTTTATAGGGAACGTGGGTTGGCTGGTTAAATGCATCTCAGTCATTGCCTTGAATAAGAATAGCACATATGTGATAGTCAACTGACAAAAAACACTATGTACAAAATACCTGGCCTTGTGCTTCAGAGCTTGAATAAATTGCTGGCTGAGGTGAAAAGAAATTTATTACTTTGACATCTCACAGTGAAATTAGTCTAGAGCATTCTGGGAACTTACTTATTTCTTTACAACATCTGGAAAGGAGGCTGAATATTGATCTCCTTGGACTGCTGTTTTGTTGAGGGTGACAATTTCTATATTCAAGGAAAAGGTTATTTGAGAATAATGAAGACATTTCACATAGCATCCTTGTCCTCAGTTGGTGCAGTTGAATATCAAAGGTAAAAGTGAAAATGTAGTTATCACTGCTGCTCCATTACCAATTCATCACAGAAAATATGTCTAGTGGCTACAGGCTGGTGTCATCTGCAACAATGCTATTTGCTTGAAGAGAGGCACATAGGTCAAAGCTAACAGAAAATCAGACTGGGCCTTCCTATGCTGTCCTTTCTACACTATTTTAATTGAATTGCTCTGGGTTTGTGCCATCATTTTGTTAACACTACATATTCATCACTTAGAATGCATGGTTATAAGAATGGCAAATGCACAGTTTTATGCTGCCATTTTCCCATTAATTAATCAGTGATAATAGGCATTCAATACACACCCAAGCGTGACTTCAGTATTATTCCAAATACAAACCTTTCAGCACTTATCATTGATCTGTTAAAGTTGGTGTGCAATTATTAATTCATTTAAACCTAAACATATCCCACCACTCTAAACAAGGCTCCTCTTTTTGTGTCGACCTTATATGATCAAATATCTGGACATTATATTTCCTTATCCTTTCTCTTTCTCATCAAAGTTACAATATAATTTTCTGTGTTTATTTTTATGAACTATACATATTAAGATTTTTTAATATCTATGCAAACATAGATAATTAAGCATGTTACTGAAGTTAGAGGCTGAATGAAACTTAGAATTATTATTTGAAAAAAAATATACTTCTGAACCTTAAAATTTCAAATGTGTGAACATCTAAAGGTTAAATGTTATCATTAAGGACAACCATTTTAGAAAACCCTACTTTTCTCTTGATTTTTATAGATGCACTATTTGAAAAGCTCTGAACTTAGGGGTTTTATACTACTCTGTCTTTTTTTTTTTTTTTTTTTTTTTTTTTTTTTTTTTTTTTTTTTTTTTTTTTTTTTTTTTTAGATTTCTTTATTTTATTTTATTTTTTTATCAGAGACAGAGTGAGACAAAGAGAAGGAGGAAGGCCCAGAGCAGTCTCCGTAGTTGTATGTCATCAGTTTTCAACATGGTTTCATTCCACACAGGTAGGCCGGGACTGCACAGGGCATGAACTGGGCTGTGGATTTCCAGAATGGGAGGCACAGCCCCTCACGCCAGGGGCCGAATGAAGAGGGCGTGAGAACCGAACTGGGGGCCTCCAGTATGGGAAGCACACCCCAGTTCAGCATATGGGTCCTCATGGGCCAGGGTCGGAATTCGATCCTCAGCCCACAGTGCTGCAAAGCAAGTGCTCAACCCACTGAGCCATCTCTGCTTCCCCAACTCTGTCTTATACAATCTTGGTCTTCATTAAAATGCTTCAATGCATAACAAGAGCAAATATCATTATACCATGACTCTAATATACTGTATAATATTCCATAGAAAAAGTAGCAATGGTATTTATAATTTCATTTATTTAACAAAGATAACAAAGATGTATTTATAACCAACTACAAACATGATTTTACCTGTGTGTAACTTATCCTACTAGGTTGTAAATATCTCTAAAATAATAATTCTAGAACTGCTTTTAGAATCCCAGTTGCACCCTTACAAACAGATAAATTGAGGGAAATCACTTCTATCATTCAGTCTTGTTTCACTTGAGTGGTGACAAGGCTTACATAAAACAGAGACCATAAATTTTAATGCAGCCATCCACATTATCATGTAAGTAGCCTTCAGATTTATAAAAATAAACTTCTTAAGTGCCCCAGAACTTACTTAACTACCTGAGTCCTTAGGTGCTGATCCAAAAAACATGGAGTTTCTTCATTCAAACAGATGAGTATGTCGTTTGTAAATATGTATTTCCAGTAAGATCACATTATCTCTACTGTCTTGCAAGCTCTGCATCATTTACAATAAAGTAAGGAGAAGGCAATGAAATTAATGAAGCCCCATGTTTTTCCAAGGCATTCTCTTCTTTATTGTCCATCACTTCTTTCACCTTAGGCCATAGTTCAGACCACCAGTACACCTTCTGATCCTAAGAGTTTCTTTCCCTAAAAATATCAAAATTGAAAGTGTCAAAATTTTTAGATTTTTATGTTCTGGAAACATTTTCTCCCTCATATTATTTTTACTGCTCTTTACATGACACTTTTTTCTAGAAAGGAGTTTTGCATTGCATTCAAACACTGACTTTAAAAAGCCAGACATAAAGCGGGGATTTTTAATTTAAATATTAATAGCAGCCTCTGGTTTACTCAAAGAAGATAGCCACTTAACTCTGACTGTTTATACAGCCCACTTTGGCAGGGATATTAGAGACCTCAGGTTAGCTTTAATCTCTGTTCCTCTGCTCTGATTGTGTGTGGATGTGCTGTTATTGAAAAACCAATCAGTAAAAAAAAAATGGATACCATATGTATACACACACATACATACACACATATAAACATTTGCTTTTTAATATGCAAGAGGGTTTGAGGATGAACTAATTATATAATGAAAATCTGTACAAGTACAACATACATCTTAAAACACAGTAAGTAGAAATAATCCTATTGTGTCTGGTATAAGAAAGTGGAAAGCTTTATTATTTTTCTATTTTTAGCTACTTAAAAAATTACATGACTTCTACCATTTTGAAATGGAAATTTCATTACCTTGGGTCAGGTTCCATGATTCCAAAGCCAGTAAGAAATATATAAGAAACTGGGGGAACAAATAAACAAAATAAAAAATCAAATTTAAAAGTAATTGCTGTAAAGACAGTGTGAAAATGAAAAATCTATTAACATATCTTTGGACCAAAGTAAAGCAAATTAGTTGGATTTTCTGTGTCATAAACTTGAATTTAAAAAAAAAAAAGCATAGTGAGGCTAGTAAGTGGGAAGTAATTAAAATGCTAGCAACTGTTTACTTTGTGCAGGGTGCTATGCTAAAGACTTTAAATGCATCATGTATATACTTATTTTAGAAATAAACAGATCAGTGAAGTTATAAGTCTGCCTCAAGTCATACAGCTAGCAAATGTTGGAGCTGAATTTAGAACTTAGAACTCTAACACTTAAAGCCCAACACCTAAATAGGACAAGACTAAAAACAAATGGTCTGTAAATACTATCAATGCTATTTAAATACTACATCTTACTGCTGTAGTAATAGACCATGCACATTGACCTAGCTGCCACATAACTATTGTGATTTTGTGGATTCTGTAGACTATTCAAATGAATTTATACCTCAAACTTAATTTTAAACCCCACTCTTGGATTTTATAATACCTTTAACATTATTCTTTGCTCACACAAAGAAGTACAAATTATCCTTAGAGATATAAAACATGAAGTAGAAGCTTTATTAAGACTATGTTAAAATTAGGTGGGGGAGGAATATCCATGAGCATCTATCTATCTTAAGCAAAAGAACTTACTTTGTATGTAAATCTCAATCCTATTCCTCCACTCCCACACCTACAAGGGACCAAGAATAACAAGCCAATAGCAATAGTAATACTAATTGTAATTATTGGTATTTCTATTTCTACTGGTATTTTTTTTTCTCTAAGAACTACTAGGGCAGGCTTTATGAAAATTAACAGTTCTTTGGGGAACCCCATACATCCTTGCTCATCTAAAAATGAGATTATATTATAAAATTTGGAAGTTGGCGAAAACAAAGGCAGAAGAAATTGGAGACTGGAAGGTAGCTCGAATGGGAAAGACAGTGATGTCATTCTTTCCATCTTGGAAGTAAGCTTCTATTATATATAAATTAGCTGGGCCATTGTCTAGAACTAAACTGGGCACTATAAGAGATAGGGCTATGACTTACTACTTCCCTTAGCCACATAATAGAGTGTTATAATGGGATGTAGCAAAAATGAATATCAAATTGAAAAGTGAAATAAAGAGAGATACCTAAAAGATATCTGGAATAGTGGTTTGGAAACTCGGCTACCCATCAATATCAATTATGGATACAGACTTCCTGGTTTCCTATTCCCATACCTACCCACAGATGATTTTTATTTTACATCTCAAATGCGAATGAGACATTCATATTTGCAGATGTTGGGAATTTCCAAAGTAAAGAAATTCAACTGGAGACTAATAAGAGAAATTCTATAAATCTGGATCTATCCGGCTATCATTTTACAGAAAGTCTACTGACAACTAATGTGGTTTGGTCTTTTTTTTTTTTTGTCTATGATTTTAATGTAAAATATATTCCCATAAAAATAAAAATAATTTTTGAAATATAAAAAGTGAAAATGGGGAAAGCTGGGATGGCTCAGCGTGTTAAGTGCTCACTTTGAAGCCCTGAGGACCAAGGATCGAATCCCAGCTCCGGCCCAGGTGGACTCACATGCTAAACTGGGGTGTGCTTCCTGAATGTGGTGAGGCCCCCAGTTCAGTTCAAAAATAAATAAATAAATAAATAATAAAAAATAAAAATAAAAAGTGAAAATGTAGTTCTTATCCCAGTACAGTTCCTGGAAATACATTGGTCATAGATTATTTGCATTAAATATACTTTTACTCATGCATCAAGATATGTAAGTATTTTCTATAAAAGCAGAGTTATTATTCCATAGCCTGCTTTTTAATTTCTGAATTATTTATGATAAAATATACATAACAACTTCTTTTTTCTAGTCTGGTACATAAGAATCTTGGAAGTCTTCACTTTGTTCTAACAACAAGTAAAAAACTGAATAAACTAAAGAACGAACAACTCAAATCTGCAAAAGAAAAGAAGCAACAGGAAAAACCTGCTGTCCCCTAAATTGGAGAGACCAACCAATAAATACAGAGAATTACAATTCATTGGAGTAGAAACCCACAAACAAAACATTCTGTATGATGCAGTGCCAGGGTAGAAACCTGAGTTATAATTCCTAAAATGCTAAAGGCTGAGTGTGAACAAACCTGAGAGATAAAAACTGCAAGGAGACCTAGCCATCAGAGACCTCCCAAACTTTTGTGAGTCTTACCTACTGGTTCTTACAGTGAAGATCAGAGAAAAATACCCACATGCTTCTGGCAGATGGAATGGGCAGTGGGGAACACACATTTTGAATTATACCAGAATATTCTGTTTTTCTTAACAAGGTCTGCCTTCACAAGAAATTATTTGACCAGAAACTAATCTGCTGGGGTATTACCAAAGCCTAACTGAATTGGGAAAGAGAAAGAGAAATGCCCAAATCCAGACAATTCCAGCCATCGTGCCGCACCTAATGAGAGTGGGGGGATTGAGAAGAACTTTTGAAATTCACAGTGCTGAGGAATAGGACCCTTAAAACATTTTGGCCTAATCATGGGACTATAGAACACTTCCCTTGCCTCCATAGTTTACAACCACATTACTAAAGACCTATTTACAGCACTATCCTTTACTGCTATTGAGAAAAAATTATAAGACATGCTAAAAGGAAAAAATCACAGAAAGAGCAAGCGTCAGAATCAGACTCAGATCTGGCAGGGATGTTGGAATTATCCAACAGGGAAAAAAGCAACTGTGACTAACATGCTAATAGCTCTATTGGCTAATGGAGACAGCCTACAAGAACAAGATGGGCAATGTAAGTGGATAGATGGACATTCTAAGAAATAAGAAAAAAGCAAATCTAGAAATCAAAAACACTGCAATAGAAAACAAACAAACAAAAAACCTTTGATGAGCCTATATGTAGATTGGACACTCTGAGTTTGAAAGGACCTTAATAGAACCCTAAAAAACCCTAAAATAGTAATAAAAAAAGACTGAACAGAACAGAATATTCAATAACTATTGGACAACTATATAAGTGCAATATATGTACAATGGGAGCAACAGAAGAAATATTTGAAACAATAATGACTGAGAATTCCCCCCAAATTAATCACAGACATGGAACAAGGAAAACACAGATACAGGAAGTGCAGAGAACACCAAGCAAGAAAAACGGCAACAAAAATCTACACCTGGTATGTAATTTTCAAACAACATAAAATCAAAGATAAAGAAAAAATTCTGAAAATAAGCTAGAAGTAACAATAAGCAACCTTACAGATGAGGAGTAAAGATAAGAAAGATATCTGTCTTCTCCTCAGTACACATGCAAGCAAGAAGACCTTGGAATGAAACACTTAAAGCACTGAGAGAGGAAAAAAAGAAAGAAAGAAAGAGAGAGAGAGAGAGAGAGAGAGAGAGAGAGAGAGAGAGAGAGA
>PVKE010040222.1:0-14681 GCA_004027555.1 Craseonycteris thonglongyai
TTAAAGATTTATTTATTGTTTTTGACAGAGAGAGAGAGAGAGATACAGTCAGAGACAGAGAGAAGGGGGAGGGCCCAGAACAGTCTCCATAGTTGCACATCATTGGTTTTTCCACATAGTTTCATTCCACAGGTGGGCTGGGGCTGCACAGGGCAGGAACTGGGCCGGGGTCTTGCCCTGGTGAGATCTGAACTGGGGGAACTCCCCAGTTCAGCATATGGGTCTGCACGGGCCGGGGCCGGGATTCGATCCTCGGTCCCCGGGGCTGCAAAGTGAGCACCTAACCCACTGAGCCATACCGGCTTCCCCTAGGACAAAGTTCTTGATAGATATATAATAAATGTTTTATAATAGGTAGTCTCTATAGTAGATAGTAGTGGGATTACTTATTTTTACTTTCTACTTTTCTTTGACTGTTATTTTTAATTTGTTTAAAGTGAGCCTATATCATTTTTAGGTTTAATATGCTATTTTTAAAATGTTACATAGTTATTAGATATTTTTACGTACCAAAAGTTATTTTTTTATAGTCTCCATCTACATTGAAGTTAATCTATAGTTATAGCTCTTCAGTTTCATGTAATTATGTTGTCCAAAGTGAAATTAAATGTTATGTCAGATGAAATTAATTTTTCTTTAAAGAATGATGATTTTTTCTTCTGGGAAATCTCGTACAGAATGTATGTGTAAGCCTAGAAAGAGTGAAATGATGCATTAAATACCTCTTGAGTTTTTTTAAATTGGTGTTATGGTTTTCTACTTTAATAATAGAGTTTGTTTTGAAATACTAGGCACTTTGATGTTATGTTATATGCTTAACTGCCATTTAACATACTCAACCTTTTTTTTTTTTTAAGATTTTATTTATTTATTTATTTATTTATTTTTGACAGAGAGAAGTGGGGAGGGCCCAGAGTAGTCTCCATAGTTGCACGTCATTAGTTTTCAATATAGTTTCGTTCTACAAGTGGGCGCAGGGCTGCACGGGGCAGGAACTGGGCTGGAGGCCTCCCATGCCCCAGCAAGAACTGAACTGGGGCCACACCACAGTTCAGCATATAGATTCGCCTGGACTAGGGCCGGGATTCTATTGATCCTCGGGGCTCAAAGCAAGTGCTCAAACCACTGAGCCATGCCATCATTCCCTCAACCATTTTTTTTTAATTGTGGTAAAATATACATAACAAAATTTACCATTTAAAAGCATTTTCAAGTGTGCAATTTAGTTGTATTGTGTACATTAATATTATGCAATCATCACTACCATCCATCTCCATAACTTTTTTCATCTTCTGAAACTACCCAATAAAGTATACCCAATTTAATGGAAAATAAATAATAACTCCTCATTTCTTCCTCTCTTCAATCCCTGGCAACCACTTTCTATCTCTCTGAATTTGACTATCCTGGGTACCTCATTTAAGTGGAATCATATAGCATTTATCATAATGTCCTCAAGGGACATCCATGTTTTAGCATGTACCAAAATGTCCTTCCTTTTTAAGGCTGAATAATATTCCATTGCATGTATTTACCACATTTTTTTATCCATTCATCTATCTATGGACACTTGAGTTGCTTTCACCTTTTGGCTACTGTGAATAATGCTACTATGAACATGGGTGTGCAAATATATGTTTGAGACCAAGATTTCAATTCTTTGTGATATATACCCAGATGTGAAATTACTAGATCTTATGGTAATTCTTTTTTCAGTTTTTTTAAAGATTTATTTTTCTTGTTTTTGACAGAGAGCTACAGAGACAAGAGGGAAGGGAGAGGGCCCAGAACAGTCTCCATAGTTGCACATCATTGGTTTTTCCACATAGTTTCATTCCTCAGGTGGGCACGGGGCTGCACAGGGCCGGAAATGGGCCGGGATCTCACCCGGTGAAAACTGAACTGGGTGCACTCCCCAGTTCAGCATATGGGTCCACTTGGGCCGGGGCCAGGATTCGATCCTTGGTCCCCAGGGCTGCAAAGTGAGCACCTAACCCATTGAGTCATTCTGGCTTCCCCTGTTTTCAGTTTTTTGAGGAACCACCATACTTTTCCATAGCTGCTGCACCATTTGTTTATAGTCCCATTAGCAGTGCCCAGGGGTTTCAATTCAACTTCTCCACATTCTTGCCAACACTTTTTATTATTTCCTGGAGTTTTTTGTTTTGTTTTGTTTTTTGCTTTTGTTCCTTTGTTTTGGTAATAGCCTAGTGAGTATGAAGTGGTATGTCATTATGATTTTTTATTTGTTTTTAATTTAATTTTTTTTTTTTTGATAGAGATACAGAGATAGAGATAGAGAGAAGTGGGAGGGCCCAGAACAGTCTCCATCATTGCACATCATTGGTTTTTCCACATAGTTTTATTCCACAGGTGGGCGGGGCTGCACAAGGCAGGAACTGGGCCGGGGTCTTACCCTGGTGAGAACTGAACTGGGGGAACTCCCCAGTTCAGCATATGGGTCCACACAGGCCAGGGCCGGGATTCGATCCTCGGTCCCCAGGGCTACAAAGTGAGTGCTTAACCCACTGAGCCATCCCGGCTTCCCCCATTATGGTTTTGATTTGCATTTCCCTAATGGTTAGTAGCACGTTGCATCTTTTCATGTGCTTATTGATCATTTAATTAATCTTTGGAGAAATGTTTATTTTAATCCTTTGTCGAGATTTTAATTTGGTTTTTTGTTTTTTGAACATGCCCTTTTACGGTAACTATCATTCTTATTTGGGAAACAGTGAGCTCCAGCTTAGGACTAGTAAATACTGCCTGTGACTCTGCTCCTTTCCTTAGCCTAATTTTTTTTAAACAGATAGGATCTTGTGTATATAAGATGGAGAGTTTCTTTCCTGAGAGCCTACATATTTTTAAAGATTTATTTTTATTGTTTTTGACAGAGAGTGACAGACAGACAGACATACAGAGGAGGGAGGACCCAGAGCAGTCTCCATAGTTGTACGTCATTAGTTTTCGATATTGTTTCATTTCACAGGTGGGCGTAGGGCCATGCAGGGCTCCCGCATGGGAGGCGTGTCCCTGCAAGCCAGGGGCCTCTCACCTGGAAAGCATGCCGGGGGCTCAGCCCCCTGAGTCGTCCCTGCATCCTCCCTGAGAGCCTAAATTTAACTTGGCTCTTAGTGTGAAATTGCCCTACCATTTCCTCTGATGTTCAGAAATTAAATCCACTTACAGAATTCTAGAAGGTTTAGTGATGAAGACTGAGCAAAGAGCTGTGAATAGTAGTTAATTAACTAAAACAATATTTTGGGGACAGTTATAAAAAGATGATAACTTAAATTTTTTTACTCCAATTGAAGAGTAACTAGAGCTATTATCTTAGTTAACATTCATGTCAGAATGCCTAGTCTCTGTTCCTTCTCACTATTTCTGTGCCCTTCAACTGTGTACTTCTTTCCCTCTCCCTCTTTTTACTTAGTCTTTTTTGTTACGTGTCTTCCTCCTTTTCCTTGATGTCCACTTTATGTTCCTCTTTCTTTCTCTTTTCTTCCTTAAGTGGCTATGTGAAACAATTAGTATTTGTTATACAAGGGCTGTCCAAAAAGAATTTCAGCCAAAAATACCTCTATTTTTCTTATTACATGGCTGGATACTTTCCAGACAGCTCTCATATATATGTTAAACAATATTTATTTTCTGGCCATAAAATTTAAAGTACTAAGTTGAATTTTTATATCACAACAAAATAAGTCAATTTTTTTAGCTTGAGAAGGGCCCTAGTTAAGACCCTGTACCATATCATCTCAGCCCGTCCTCAGCTATCACTTTCCACAGCCATAGCTAGCAATAACTAGGCAAAGAGAAATAGTTTCCATTTATTTAACTTCCTCCTTAGAATACTACAAGAGCCTCATCTACCATGACAGAATCTCATAAAGGCACATGGGGCATATTGGCATTTTCTGTGGTAATACCCAATTTATTTTCAGCATATGAAGAACAAATAAAATTTCCCTTCTGTGGTATTTTAAGTAGCTTGTTGCATTTCTAGAACAAATGCCTTATTGACCCATTAGACTTATTTATCTAACAAAAGGTCTAGGAATGTAAGTGCTTTTGAATTCTTTTCTGGCTTAGCCATAAGAACTTGTTTTGCTGTTGTTGTTGTTTTTTGTTGTTGTTTTGTTTTTTTTAAAGATTTATTTTTATTGTTTTTGACAGAGAGAGAGATACAGAGACAGAGAGAAGTGGGAGGGCCCAGAACAGTCTCCATAGTTGCACATCATTCGTTTTTCCACATAGTTTCATTCCACAGGTGGGAGTGGGGCGGCACAGGGTAGGAACTGGGCTGGGGTCTTCACCTCGGTGAGAACTGAACTGGTGGCATTCCCCAGTTCAGCATATGGATCCACACGGGCCGGGGCTGGGATTCGATCCTTGGTCCCCAGGGCTGCAAAGTGAGCGCTTAACCTACTGAGCCATCCCGGCTTCCCCATATTTTGCTGTTTTTACTTTATTTACATGGATCATTCCATCATTATTCCAAAGTATTGTGAAGAATCATAACTTGGAATTTTTTTAACTGTGGACTTCTTTTTTATTAAGGTGAAATTCACATAACACTAAATTAAACCATTTTAAAATCAACAGTGGCATTTAGTATATTCACAGTGTAATACAACCACCACTTCTGACTAGTTCCAAAACATTTTCATTACCCTAGTGATAACTTGAAATTTTAAGTGTACCTTTTTGGGGAGAAAAGAGTTTAGAATACTGATTTTTATTGTTTCATTTGCTTATAGTCTGGTAAAAAGTGATGAATAATAACTACATTTATCTTTAGGTGATTTCAAGTGTCCTGTCAAAGAGGAAATAACAATTACCAGTGGTGAATGGGAAGTTCTTGGCCGGCATGGATCTAATGTATGTTCTTTTATTCTGCTGATATGTTCGGTCATCTGCTGTGTGCATGCAGTACTAAAATCAGTAGTACAACTTCATATGACCCCAATGTTTTGGATGTATTAAGCTTGGGCCTAAAGGAACTCAAGTTCTTAGAAAGGAAGTATCTTAGTTTAAATTATAAATCTCACCCTTTTTTTATGACCTTAGTGTTAGATGTATGCTGGTTACTAAAGTTCACCATTCTCAAATACAGTGTTGCCACATAGTAAGAGAACGGATGGTTCATACTTCTTGAGTCTAGCAAAAGTTGTGAATTAGGATGTAGTTTGAAAATTACTTTCAAATCTCCGACAAACTACTTGTGTCATTTCTTTTTTTTTCTTTAAGATTTATTTTATTGTTTGAGTGAAGGTGAGAGAGAGAGAGAAGGGGGTGATGGCCCACAGCAGTCTCCATAGTTGTACATCATTAGTTGTGACGTAGTTTCATTACACACAGGTGGATATGGGACTGTGTGGGGCAGGAACCAAACTGGAGGCCTCCCGCATGGGAGGCAAGAACCTTCACCGTCATCCCAGCTATTACCAGATGTGCTGCAGTTCAGCATATGGGTTTGCACAGGCCAGGGCCAGGACTCAATCCCTGGACCTCATGGTTGCAAGGCAAGCGCTCAACCTGTTGAGCTATCCCAGAATCCCTACTTGAGTCATTTCTACATTAGAAATTGCATTTACTACTGGTACTTCTTAGGCAGTGATTCTCTTTCATTCACCTGTTTATCGTATCTCACAAATTTAGTTTTATCTACCATCTGCAAAGAGTGTTGAACATTTTTACAGAGTATAGATTGATAGGAAAAAGGAGGGAAATTCACCCTTTTTCATTTTCAGCGTATGGCTTTTGGTAGTAATTCTGTGAATTCTAATTTTTTTCTTTTGCCTTTTATAGTACCTTTGTTTGTTTCAGTTAGTGGTCAGTGTCATGAGACCTCTAAGAACTCTGTCCTTTATATGTGCGATACGTACAGTTAAGTTGATGTATGTTACCAGGATTTAGTGGAGGCCTGTGAGTTCCTCAGATTGTTTCAGCGATTTATTGAAGGATCGTGTATACTGGCTTTAATAGAAGTCACTTGTGGTCTCCAAATTGACTAAGGAGAAAGAATGAAAATCTGAATCCCAGTTTTGTTTTGCTGGTAAAAACTTTAGCATATCATAGGCTACCTTTAAAGTGTGATTTTCATTGAGCATCTCAAATGGCCTTCTGGTTAGATATCTACATTTTTTTTTTTTTTTTCTGTTCAGAGACCTTGGATGTTATTGTCACCTGAGAAAAATCTTATTGTGGAATTCTAAGTTCTGATAACAGAAAATTACACTGGTACACACTTTATGCTTTGTAATGATTAGATAATACTGAGAGGACCCCCAAAATTGTATTTATGCAGACCTGAACCCTACTTAGGCAACCTAAATGTCTTTCTACTACTTGCCATTTTGTGCATCAGGTTTCTTTCTTTCTTTCTTTCTTTCTTTTTTTGAGATTTATTGTTTTTGACACAGAGAGAGACAGAGACCGAGAAAGGGGAGGGCCCAGAGCAGTCTCCATAGCTGTACATTGTCAGTTTTCAACATGGTTTTGTTCCACACAGGTGGGCGGGGGCATGCAGGATGGGAACTGGGCAGGGGGCCTCCTACATGGGAGTCACACCCCCTCAAACCATGGGCCAAACTGGGGGCCTCCCACATGGGAAGCACACCCCAGTTCAGCATATGGGTCTGCACGGGCCAGGGCTGAGATTTGATCCTTGGTCCCAGGGCTGCAAAGCAACTTAACCCACTGAGCCATCCCGGCTTCCCCTGCATCAGTTTTCTTCTTTATTTATATCATGCTTATTTATGTAATATGTCTGTGTCTCTCTTTTCCATTTTCCCTCTATGCTTGCTTTATTTTTTTAAGTTACTTTTCTCCCTCTACTTTTGCCAGTGACCTTCTCACACAGAGATTTCTAATAGCAGCAACTGGGTAAAGATTTGAGACTTTTAAGGCTACTCTTACTATTGAAGGGTGGTTCTAAAAGTGTGGTCCCTGGACCAGCAGCAATGCATCACTGTTACCTGTTAACTTTTTAGAAATGCAAGTTTTTGGGTCCATCCCAGACCTCCTGAACCAGAAGCTATGGTGGTAGGGCCCAGCAATTTGTTTAATAGCCCCTCAGGTGATTATGATATTTCTACTGAATAAAGTATTGACATGAAACAAAAAAAGGATCATTGTAGTCGGAGGTGAGGTATTAACCAGTAATTTTTTAATTTTGAAAGGCCTGACTCCCAGATGCTAGGTCAAGAGCAGAGCAAGTCTCAACCTTTTGCACAGATTAACTCATACCTGTGCTACTTCATGAATGTTTGTTCTGCCATTTCCTTATCACTTGTATCCTTTCCTTATATGTTATATGGACCTATGCATTCTTTTTTTTTTTTCTCTCTATACGTTCTTAAGTGTGTTTATTTCCATATCCATGTATAGTAAAAAATGTTTAATGATGAAGAAGAAGCTTCTAGGAAAAAATATGGCATCTAAAAATACTTGCTTTTAGTAATGAATCTGTGTTTTCTTTAGTGTGTAAAAAATTTTTGAATTTTGTTAAACATTGTTTTTAAGTAGGCTGGTGAAAGATTTTTAAAAGTAAGAATAAAAGCCATTTATTTAGAATCTTGTGATTTGAGAAGAATATTAAATGAATTCATCGGTGAGTTTACTTGCAATTGAGTTCAGTTATTCCCCAACTCAACAAATAAAACACTTTTGTAGGTTTGTGCAAAAGACCAAAAAGTACTGAGAAATACACAGGATGCAAAAATTAAACTTTGGTGTACATGAATGGTTGAGATAAGCTACAGTATAGCTGGGTTTTATTTTGTTTTGGTATTTTTTCATGTAGAGGGTTGCCATTTTAGTGAAATAATTCATGTATTTTAAGAAAAGTGCACATTCTGATCATACAGGAAACTCTACCATTAGTATATAACTCTAGTGTCCTTTTTGCCTTCTCGACATGGTTTGTTTTTAGTTATGTCATAAAACTGACAGGTTTATTAATGTTGGTGGAAATTTTTTTCAAAAAGAGGCACAAGTCAAAGGGTGACTCGAGTAATTCTGAATAAAAATTGGGGACTGTTGGTTGAATTACCTTACCAAGGTCATATTAGCACTGATTTTTATATTGTTGTTATTTTGGCAGATCCAGGTTGATGAAGTCAGAAAGCTGGTATATTTTGAAGGCACCAAAGACTCTCCTTTAGAACATCACCTGTATGTGGTCAGTTATATAAATCCTGGAGAAGTGATGAGGCTCACCGACTGTGGCTATTCCCATTCTTGCTGCATCAGCCAGGTATTAAGTCCCTGTTTGTAAAGGATTTCCTGTCATGGGGGGAGGGGGGCAGCGGAAATGCCCTCTGCTCATATCATATTCTTTTTGAGTAATATGAAAATTGGTGAAATTGACCTGGAGAAGTCTGATTCTCTTAGGAAAAACTTTAAAATGAAAATGTTTAGTCTTAACTTCAGACTCTTAGACTCCTGATATAGCATCAGTGCAGATGTAGTAGCAGATAACTTCCATTACTTTTACTTTTACTTTTCCGTGGGAAAAAAGTAATTATTTCTCCTTTCTCTAGCATTGTGACTTCTTTATAAGTAAGTACAGTAACCAGAAGAATCCACACTGTGTGTCCCTTTACAAGCTATCAAGTCCTGAAGATAACCCAACTTGCAAAACAAAGGAATTTTGGGCCACCATTTTGGATTCAGCAGGTACTCATTTTCCTGAACCTGATCTTAAGTAGGATTAGTACATTAGTGTACTAAACCTGTGGGATATGTCCACAATTCCTGGACAGAGTTTTCCCATCTCTCAACACTGCGTGTTCCTAAGCTGCTGGGTTTCTGATTGATCCCACACCTCCAATTCTATCAAAAATCAATTAATATAGATTACCTCCTACAATAAGCAGGAGCAGGTCTGGAAGACCTTTTTGAAAATAAGATTAAAATAGTCCATAGTCCATCTCTCATTTAGGTAAACATTTACTCACATATTTGGACAATATCCCAAATAAACAAATGAACTTGAAGATAATGTACCCTGCACTGGTAATACTTTTTAAGCAGTAAAACTGCAGCTTTAGGGAATAACCAGCTGGTAGCTTTCTTAAACTTTTAAAACACTTACAGAGATGCTAGAATAGTTCCAACAGGTTGAGCTCTTGCCTTGTAACTTCAAGGTCCAGGGATCAGATTCTGTCCCTGGCCCTTGCAAACCCACATGCTGAGCTGCAATGTATAACTGGCAACCCTACAGGATGGCAATGAAGATTCTCGCCTCCCATGAGGGAGACCCCCAGTTTGGTCCCACCATGTGTAGCCCCACATCCATCTGTGTGGAATGAAATTATGTTGAAAAGGAAAAAACAAACTGGGGAAGATGGCTCATTGAGTTAATCACTCACTTAGTAGCCCCAGGGACCAAGGATTGAGTCCTGGCCCCAGCCTGTGCGGACCCGTATGCTGAACTGGGGTGTGCTTCCCGTGCAGGAGGCCCCCAGTTCAGTTCTCGCTCCCTGGTTCAGCCCCTGACTCGAAGGGGCATGCCTCCTATGCAGGAGGACCCCAGCCCAGTTTCTGTGCGTGGCCCCCACTCACCTTTGTGGAACAAAAACCATGTTGAAAACTGATGACATACAACTGTGAAGACGGCTCTGGGCCCTCCCCCTTCTCTCTGTCTCTCTTTGTCAAAAACAATAAAATCTTTAAGAAAGATGCTAACAGTTACTAAGGGAGTGGAATTTATGAGTAGCTTTCTCTGTTCCAATTACAAGATTTTATATTACATTGAAAAATCATTTTTATTTTTAAGAATAAAAATAATAAGATTTTTTTCTTTCATGTACGAGGTCTGACAGTTAAGTTTGTGAACTTGCCATCTTGCACTTACATTGGCAGAACTGTCCAAATAACTAAAGTTTCATAACATTGGTATATCAGTGTCTCACAGCTGTGTTCATGTCAACATGTGGCAGGGCCTTGCTGATTGGCGTTCATTATTGCATGTTTTTGTGTGCAGTCATGAGAATGTCAGAGCTTGAATTAGAGCAGCAAACAAACATTAAATATCTTGTTAAACTTGGCAAGAGTGGAAGTGTAATCAGGGACATGTTAGTCCCAAGTTTGTGGGGATAGTGCCATGAAGAAAACGGCAATGTACAAATGGATTAAACATTTTTCTGAGGGAAGAGAAAGCATCACTGGTGAAGAGAGGTCAGGGCAGCCAGTAATGAGCAGAACTGACGAAAACATTGCAAAAATTTATCGAATTGTGCATCAAATTTGTCAGCTGACTTGAGAAGCATAGCAAACAGAATAAACATCAGCAGAGAAACAGGAAAATCTTAACCGAAAATATTGGCATGAGAAAGGTGTATACAAAAATGGTCCTCGGGAAAGCCGGGATGGCTCAGTGGGTTGAGCGCTCACTTTGCAGCTCCGGGGCCCGAGGATCGAATCCCGGCCCCGGCCTGTGCGGACCCATATGCTGAACTGGGAGCTCCCCCAGTTCAGTTCTCTCTCTGTCTCTGTATATCTCTCTCTCTCTCTCTGTCAAAAACAATAAAAAAAAAAATTTTTTTTTAAATGGTCCTGACGGAGTGTACCAGTGAACAAAAGCAAAGGAGTTGAAGTTTGCCAAGACCTTTTGGAGAGGCAAGATAATGTTTTGGGCCATGTTATCACTAGTGGTGAAACATAGATGTACCAAATTGACCATGAAACAAAGCATCCAAGTATACCACAGAAGTCAGCCAGTTCTCCACAACCAAAAAAGTTCCATCAAATCAAAACAATATTGCTCACCTTTTTTGATGCCAGAGGAATTGTTTGATGAATTTGTACCAACTGGACAGTTAGCCAAATTGACTGTTTGGAATTGCTGAAAAGTCTGCATGAAAAAGACAAAAACAACCTGAACTTTTTGCCAGCAACTCATGGCTCTTGCGTCATGATAGTGCACCGTCTCAACCAGCACTGTCTGTGAGGGAGTTTTCAGCCAATAAACAAATAATTATTGAAACATCCTCCCCACTCATCTGACCTGGCCTTCAATGACTTCTTTCTTTATCTGAAGATAAAGGAAATATTGAAAGAAAGGCATTTTGATGACATTCAGAACATTAAGAATAATACAACAATGGTTCTGATGGTCATTCCAGAAAAAGTGTTCCAAAATTTCTTTGAAGGGTGGACTAGGCACTGGCGTTGGTGCATAGCTTCCCAAGGACAGTGCTCTGGGGTGACCATAGTGATATTCAGCAATGAGATATGTAGACTTTTTCTAGGATGAGTTCACAAATTTAATTGTCAGTCCTCATATATAGCTTTGGTAAACCAAAGACTGATCATGACTCTTTTTTTCTGGGTTCTGGTTGGGCTTATTCTCTGATAATTGAAAACATATTTATTGAGCAATTGCCATGAGCAAGTTAAATTGACTAAGTTAAAATGACTTGTGCTTCCAGTTTCTAGTCAGGTATATGTATTATATTAACCATCAATAAGTTATACCAATCCAAGCACAAAGTACCGTATTTGTATAGTTCTTCATTACCTCCTAGGCTCCAGTTATTATTCAGAATACTGTGTCTATTTCTGAAATAGATAAGTTGATATGTTCATTAGCTTTTCTTTTATAAAGTTAAATGTGCTTGTTTAATTTCTTGCTTATGACCTGAAAGGGGGGTGTCAGTTATTTGTGTGTGTGTATTTATGGTATCTTTTCCTTGCTCCCATAATAAGAACTTCTCTTACAGACTCTATATGTTATTTCCTTGCAGGTCCTCTTCCTGACTATACTCCTCCAGAAATATTCTCTTTTGAAAGTACTACTGGCTTTACATTGTACGGGATGCTATATAAGCCTCATGATCTGCAGCCCGGGAAGAAGTACCCCACTGTGCTGTTCATCTATGGAGGCCCTCAGGTGGGTCTGCTTGTCTTTGGTGTGTGTGCATTCGTGTGTGCATGTGTGTTAGGTGATCTGATTTTTAAATGTCTAGTCGGTTCAGATTTGAGTATTGTTGGGTCTCTGCTATTACTGACTCTGGCCTCTGTCTGTCAAATGTTCTAATTATCCAGTTTAGGAGTTCAGTAAGCTGGGTCTTGTGAAATGACTAATTTGTAAATCAACATCAGTTTTTTAATTTACAGTGAGTACTGTAATTGTCATAGGGAATGGAATGTTCATGTCAATAGTAAATATGTTGTTCTCCATATAGAGAAATTTGTTTGGAAAATGAAAGTAAATAATTAAATGTCTTGGTAAATAAAAGAGTCTTCACAGATATTTTCAGAAAGCCTTGACAGTCTAGTGAATTCCCCTTCTTCATTCTAAAGCTGTATCTCTCAAACAAAATTAAATACTTTTATCATCTAATTAGGCAACTGCTGTACTACTGTTCAGTACTATAAGAAGTTTAACCTTGAATTTCCTTTTTCTGTATTGAATATTAGCTTGTAAGTATTAAGTAAATTCCATTGACTATCAGAATAAAGTATTTGGGGTAGGTGTGTTGATTAATTGGAAGTTTTTTTAATGGTTATTCCTGATTATATATCTTTACATTGAGCCCTTGAAGAAATTAGAATTATACCATTTTTATAATGTAACTCTTGGACTCAGTAAATATTCTTTATATTTACACCCAATTATTTAATATCTGAACATGTATCCAGGTGACAAATAGTTCATAAAGTAAAATCAATGTAAAATAACTACATAGCCTTAAAATCTCAGTGATTATGATCTATATCAAGTTAAATCACTTTACCATTGTTAAGTGGTTTTATAAATAAAACATGATTCACATTTATATTAGTCATCTATACATAAATCATGAAAAAGTTAAACTTCTTTTAAAAACTTGAAGCCAAATCTTTGTAAACTTTTAATGAAGGCTTATTATAAGCAAATCTAAAAGACAAGTTACAGGATGCTGGGATAGCTTAGCAGGTTGATCACTTGCCTTGCAACTGGGAGGTCTGGGGATCAAGTCCTGGCCCTGGCCCATTGCAAACCCATATTCTAAACTGCATGCAGCATAACTGGTAGCCTCTGAGATAGCGGTAAAGGTTCTTGCCTCCCATGCTAGAGAACCCCAGTTGGGTTCCCATCCTGTGCAGCCCCACATCCATCTGTGTGGAATGAAACTGTGTCACAACTAATGACGTGCAATTATGGAGACTGCTCTGGGCCCTCTCCTCTTCTCTCTGTCACACCTTATCTCAATAAAATAAATCTTTTTTAAAAAGAGAAGTTACAGGACACTCTCAGAAGCTTTATATATTTTCTTGTATTATTTTGTATTAAAGCTAAGTAAAAAGGTTTTTCCTCTTTTCCAATGAAGGAATGATGTATGAGATATATGAAAAACACACTATAAAAACTGGCTGATTGTCTAAATTTTAAGACTAAGGGACTCCTTATGTTAGTAATTAAGGTCAGAAAATCTATGCCAAATGAAATGATACTCAATATTACTAGTCATTAGGGAAAGCAAATCACAACCACAGTGCAATACCACTTCATACCCATTAAGATAGCTACTTTTGATAGGTATCGGTAGATAGATTAGATAGATGGAAGAAAGGAAGGAAGGAAGGAAAATAACATGTTGGCAAAGGTATGGAGTAATTAGCTCTGATGCATTACTGATGATGATGTGAAATGGTTTAGTTGCTATGAAAAATAATGTAACAGTTCTTTAAAAAGTTAAACAGAATTGTAGTGAGATCTAGCAGTTCCATTTCTGAGGATATACCCAAAAGCATTGAAAGCAGAGACTTGAACAGACACTTCTTGCACACCAGTGTTCAGGGTGTAATTATTTAATAAGTATGAAGTTTCTGTTTGAGATGATAAAAATGTTCTGAAAATGGATAATGGTAATGGTTATACAACAGTGTGAATATACTTAATGCAATTGAACTAATAAAATGGTTGAAATGTTATATTTTATGTTACATATATTTTACCATAATTAAAAAAAAAAGTATCCAATGCAATTAAAACATAATTGTTTGTTTGGAGTACTTTATGAACACAACTATACTTTTCTGCACTTATACAAGCTATTTCTTTTGGAAACATTCAAATTTGGTGATGCCATAGGAGAATCAGGTGTTCAGTTTGCCAGAAGATTTTCCTAGGAGACTGCATGATAGAATGTGTCTGGTACTTAAACCCACTGAGAAGTCAATTCATCCTCTTGTTTGATGACTCTATTTCAGTTAATTGTGAAGGATTTGTTAATGTAAGACTAGGTCTTTCTAATGGCTCACAGTAGTAGCCTTGTGAAATTTGAATAAATCTTATAAGTGGTTCAAACCATGTTTTTTTGTTTGTTTGCTTTTTTTTTTGGTGGTTTTTTTTTAGGTTTTTGTTTTCTTTTTATTGTGTTAAGAACACTTAGCTTGGGAGCTGTCCTCATGAAAAAATTTTAAGTGCACAATACAGTATTGTTAACTATAGGCACATTTCTGTGCATCAGATCTCTAGACCATGTTCATTCTGCATATCTGAAATGTTATATACCCTTTGCACAGCAATTCCCTATTTCACCCTGCCTCCAGCCTCTGGTAACCACCATTCTGTTTTCTGTTTCTATGAGTTTGACTATTGTAAATGCTTTATATAAGTGGAATCATGCGATACAACGGGCACAGCCCCCCTACACACACACACACACACACACACACACCCACCC
>PVKE010040223.1:0-14670 GCA_004027555.1 Craseonycteris thonglongyai
AGGATGTGCAACTCCTAAGACACAGCTCATAATATATTCTATTGGAAAGGTGCTCTAAAGCCATCTGCCTCAGCATCTCCAGGGTGAATCTGATATGATTACGATTAGTTCAGCCCAGAATCCTAGCGCTGAGAAACAGCTCATTCATTTCATGACTGTTCTTTCTTGGCTCTCCCTGAGGTCTTGAAGAATGTCACTACTTCTTATGGTTTCTTGATTTAGTGTATAGGAGAAGATGGCAACCCTTGGATTATATGCCACAAAACAGTATATCTATCACTTTCCATTTAAAGCCCTCTTCTTTTCCTATTTCAGAAAAATTTGCTACACACTGCAAGAATTACCAACTGAATCATATTCTCTTTTTTCTCATGCCATGCCTATCTTCAAGTTTTTGATGGGTCTCCAAGGCCAAATGATGAAGTCCAGGCTGAGTAGTTCCGTTTATTTTTCCAATATAATTTCCTACCAATGCCCTCACTACCTCCAAGGTACAATAAGATCTGGGCACAATGAACTACTCCACAATTTTTCGAAAGGTCATGCACTTCGATGGTTCTGTGTTACCATTTACAATATTATCAGGTACTTGGAATAATATTCTGAATTTTTTCTCTTGGGAAGATTATATTAATTCTTCTAAATTTGATTTTTTATTTTCTTAGTGACACACTGACTTGCCCAATCAGATGTATGTTATTCATCCAACAAAAATGTGTGAGATGCCTCTTATCTGTTGGGTATTAAAGTTGGAACCTCAACAATAAAAAGAGAAAAAGATCCCCTGACCTCAACAAGATTACAACATTTATCAAAGAGGCAATTGTAAAACAGGAGACTGAAGGCTATGATAGAAAGAAGTATTTAGAGCTACAGTAAGGTTAACTCCACTCTGTTGAATCAGGAAAGACCTCCTGAATGGTGACATATCCAAGTAGAAACATGAAGAATAATAAGTTAACTGGGTAAAGAGTTGAGAATCTCATTTTCATGGAAAGATCAAGCTTTCCTCAGACTATAATACTTTGAAATTTATAAAGCTTTTATGGGTCATCACCTTTAATTCTTATTGCTCTGACTTAAGTATTATTCCCATTTTTCAGATGAGGAAGTCAAGGGTTAGCCTCAGAGAGAAAAGTTCAAAGAGGTTTATACAGTAGGCTGTCTGTTAACTGGAAGTCAAGCAATTGGTATACTCAAGCAACCAGCAAAAATTGATTTCCAGTTAATGGAGAGTCTACTTACATTTATCTGGCATCTGCCAAACCCCGTGGGTGCCAGTTAACTGAGAGTCTACTGCATTCCCATTTTTTCTCATGGAGATGTTGAGTCCTGGTGTTGAATTCCCACTGATCTAGTGAATCAGTCCAGACATGAGATAGACTTACCCAGTCATTTGAGTAGGAAAATTTCAACATAAAGAACTAGTAACTAAAACTAGGGAGTGATTATAAAGATACAGAGATGACTCTTAAGAATCATGGCTGAGAAAGAGTACCCTGCAAAAAGGACAACTTGGAAGGAGGATCCCTGTCCAAGCCTGGGATTCAGACTTCATTGGAGAAGATATGATGTAATCCGTGGAATAGAGTAGAAGATTACTGCCTTCCACAAACCAGACTAGGTTTACTAGGTTCATAATCAATGCACAAGCACAGAACATCTCTCCAAGGTAGAGACAAATTGAGGCTGCCAGGCAGGCAAGCAGAGGATGTCAGGGTGGGTCGAGCCTAGTGGGGGAGGGTGGCAGCATATGGCCTAGGGTGCATTTCCTCAGGGGCAGACAAATACTTTTCCAAGAGTCAGAAGCATTGAGAGGGGACAGCAGCAAGGGGATCACGGGGCTGGGAACCCATTTGATGGCAGGCTAGTGTACACCCTGGAGCCTATGTTTGGAGTAACCACGTCTTGAAGATTCCATGGTAAGGAGAAATAAGGGAGACTGGGTCTGTCTGTCTCCTTCCCGCTGTCTGTTTCCCATTGATAAAATCCTCCCCACAAAGAACCTCCTACACTACTGAGTTCTATCATCTGGCCATTTTGGAAGCCACTGGAAGGCCAGATCCTGCACCCCGCAGTGTGTGCTTCCTCTGAATGTCGAAGTATCAGGAGGAGCCAGAAGCCCTGGGCTGAAGGACACCAGCACAGCCGTGTAACAGGTACAAAGGAGGGCCTGGCACTCCCACGACAAGGGGTTGGTCAGTCCCTGATGGGTAAGCTGACTGGATGTACTGTTTTAAATGGGACAGGTCATTTTTTTCTAGCCTGTTTCAAGCAGTGTATATGATCAGCCTAGTCTCACTGGGGTAAATTCAAGGTGTCAGTAGGTTGACCATATGCACCATTTTAAACAGGACAGAAAAAAATTATGGTCCTGTTCTATTTAAAACAGTACCTCTGGTCAGCCTACTGATGGTGTTCCTGTGGTCCAGGTGGTAGGAAGGGTTAAAGGAACCTGAAAAGGTATCTAACACAGCCTCTGACTCCTTTTTATTTATTTATTTATTTTTTAACATTTCATGGCTGATTATTCCCTACTGAACAAACAGGTTGCCATCAAATCTCAATTATGGGAGTTATTTTTCTGTCTTTAAATTAAGTGTACATATTATTATGTTTATATATTCTATATTTGTTTTGCAATTGAATTTTCAATATAGTCATATATTTAAAGGGTATATGTGCTGGGGAGCCTCACTCTGGCCCACAAAGAGTGACAACAATAGATAAGCCAGAATTTGAACCCAGAGCTTCTGGTTCTTTCTATCATCTTTGGCAATATAATTCCCTTGAAAGCAGATAGTTCCTTTCTTATCCTCCTCCTGGGCTTTAAATCAATCTCTTATTAAATTTACATCTACTTACTCCCTGATTACAGGCATGAGGAGGACTCCACGAATGAAGGTCATTACTGCCTTCCAAAGATACCATTACCAAAGCAAGGAGGATAGTGAATGACTCTCAAATCTCTGTTGAGTCCTAAGGATGTAGAAGGGTGCTTATCGAAAGTTCTGGAAGCAGACAAGTATGTATTAAAGCAAGTATGCTTAAGTCAGAGGAGATAAATTCAGATATGCATTTCTACTTGTGTGGACTTGGCCAGATCATTTAACCTTCCTTAATGTTGTCCTTTTATTTGGAAAAGCAGAAAACAATACTAATTTTTGCAGGTTTTCAGGAGGAATTACATCACACATACCGTACTTGAAACTGCCTGGCCCATATCAGACACAAAATTTTTTTTTCAACTGCTCAGTATTACACATCATAAAATCCTCTTTGTTTCTTTTGTTTGTTGGTTGGTTTGGTTTGGTTTTTGCCCAGGTGTCCTTCAATACGATTAAAGCAGTGTCTTGTACACCAAGATACATTGTAACAATTTTCATCTAACCATTATTTGATTGCATTTGCATGTCCCTAACTACGAGTATTTGTGAATGAGTACATTTGTCTGGTTTTCCGTGTGTTTGTGTTAAGCAACTCTCATTATCTGAAAAGGCATGAATACAATCTAACCATTGAACCTCAAAGATTTAAAGTTAAAAGAAAAACAAGTAGAATGTAGGTTCACATGGTATCAAGGCAATTCATACCATGACAAAATTTTGTGATTTTTTTTGTTTATTTGTTTTTTGTTTTTGTTTTTTTGCCATACTGCTCCAGACACGGTATGTTATATCCTGTTAACTGTTTTCTAGAGCGAGGCTGGTAGGGTTCTTCTGTCTTTACAACACAGCGGAGCCCATTAAAGCTCAAATAATAGGCTGTGTATCAATGCACAAAATAAACATTCACTCAACCTGAAATGTGTGACACCACAGATGCGGAAGCTAGTGAATAAGTGAGTCATGGACACATTGGGGGTTCTCATTGTTAAGCTCCTAAATTTCCTTCCTCAGAAGATTATTGACTGATTGGCAGGGGTGTTGGGGGTGGGGTGGGGCGGGAGATCTACTACTTCTTGGCAGTGGAACGTTAGACCTGGGAGAGGAGAGGAAAGGGAGCAGCTTGTATTGGGGAGCCCAAGTCACCACTAAGCCATCAGTCTCTAGGGCACAAAAAGGGCAGGGAAGGGCAGAGAATAGATCTGGGGACAAAGAAGAGAATACCAACAGAGGTTTTATAAAACTGCTCTTGCACATTAAATCTATTTCCTACAATTCCATGCTTCCTCTCACACCTCAGTCACTATAGCATTCCACATTCTAGGAAGAACTAGAGTCACCAACAAAAGAGAAAGGAAGTGCCTGTCACATTTGCCTTCCAAGGTTATATTCTTTTTATTTCTTTCCTTCTTTCTTTTCTCCCTCCCTCCCTACCTACCTAACCATTCTTTCTTTTTTATTTACATTTTGTTCCATGATTTAAAATCATCTCAACTAAATTATAATCTCAAACTATTCCAGATATATCACCCTCCATCATTATAATGTTTTAAGTCCTTGAGTTCTTCCACCAAGTAAGCACCAATACGTCAAAAATGTGAAGTTGCATAGATGTATAAATGACACAAAAGAAATGGGCACTTTTCATCCTTATTTACTCTATCAGACTCCTTTAAGATAAAGAAAATTTTAATATGTGGAGGAAGTTATTCTGTATTATAAGGATTTTAAATAGATCCCACAAGGGAATAATGGCTATTAACTCTTGAGTAAAATTAGATCTTTATGTAAATTCCAATTTAGAATTGCGAGAGAGAGATTGAGAGAAAAGAGATTTCAGAATCTTCAGCCACTTGATGCTGCTCAATTGAATTCTATTTGACTGAGCCCTCTTTTGAACACTGACTAGTCGCCTACATTATCAAATGTTTATGCTCTAATTGATCCTCACTAACAATATGTGAGATAGATATTATCATCATTTACATATGAAGAAACTGAAGTCTGAGGAAATCCTAACCAGAAAGCAAGTGGCAGAGCCAATATTCAGTTCCTGGTCTGTCATACTCCAGATGCCTTGTTCTTTCTTCCTCACACCTTAGCCTAATATATACTGCCAAAATATCCATACCAATTTATACTCTCTTAGCAGTGAAATATTTTTATAGTTAAATAAGGTAGTGTGCGTCATTTGTCTAGTATAGCCCTTGGCATATATTAAATGCTCAATAAATGTTAAATATTACTATCACTGTGAGCTAAAAATATGCTA
This sequence comes from Craseonycteris thonglongyai, assembly GCA_004027555.1. Classification (NCBI taxonomy): domain Eukaryota; kingdom Metazoa; phylum Chordata; class Mammalia; order Chiroptera; family Craseonycteridae; genus Craseonycteris; species Craseonycteris thonglongyai. Next base: position 5,158 of record PVKE010040223.1, read on the forward strand.
TTTTCTAGTAGGTTTACTTGATAAGAAAATCAAATTTGGAAGAATATCTAGGACAGTTGGTAAGTTTCACTAAATGTATGAGTGTGAATGTGAAACTCAAATGAACAATGTGAGGAGGACAAACACTATACTTCACAGTTTTGCCTAAGGCCAATTTAGAGTATACTCATAACTTATGTATTAAAATTATTAACATATCTAGCACAAGGATATAACCATCAATGCACTCAAATTGATGAAGTCAAGTATTCAAGCCCAAAATGTCCGTCATTAGAAAGTTTTATGTAAACTAAAATATTTTTATAAATTTCACACGTTTAATGCTAACAGACTTAAACTTTCATTTGACTTAATAAATGTTACTACATAAATTGAATGTGACTTAAAATATAATGATGTATGAGCTCTAGCATATTGTCCAAGTATATTGAAATTTATTGAAATTAGATGAATCCTAAGTGATAAAAGTAAATGACAAATGACAGGATTTCTTTTCTTTTTTTCTTTTTTTACTGTAAAATTTTTTTTTGGTGATATTGGTTGGTAACAATTAGATAGTTTCTAGATGTACAAATCTACATTACATCACCTATGTATTGCAGGATTTCTTTTTTAAAACATTCAAGGATTTGATTTCTTGAGCTAGATTAAGGGAAACACAATTGCATTTCTATTGGATACAGCTTGTAAATTTAGAAATAGGGGCCGAAATACAATTGTTAGTTAATTTCTTTTGGGAAATATAGAATTGGTAGTGTTAAACACTATATAAGACTATAATATAAACTATATTCTATGTATTTTATATTGTTTTAGCCATTTTGGCTTTATCTTATTAGTTTTTATAATATATGCAAAAAGAAGAATGTCAACCAGAACCAAAGGGATTATAGTGAAAATTCAATCTCATCGTCCCCATTAACTCCCCACAAACAACCTCTCTAAAGGTAACTGTTATTGCTAATCTATTCTGTATCTTCCAGAAATATTGTTTATACAAAAATAATGTGTTTGTAGACATACTTTCCTCCAGGTATTAGAGAGTTAGAATAAACATTATTTTGCATTTTTATTCAATAATACATCTTAAATGTAATTCCACATGAGTATACTATTTAAAATTACTGTATAATACTTTATTCTAAGATACTATTCTTTACTTAAAATCAATTTCACAATGGGAGACATTTAACCTGTTACCAGTTTCCTGTTATTATGCTGCCATGAACTTCTTTGTATATATATTTTGTTCAAACATGTCAATATTTCTGAAGATCATTTAGCCCACTAATGTAGAATTATTGGGTCAAATATCAATTTTGTAAATATTGGGAATTGTAATGCAGGGTGAGAATTTACAGTCCCATATATATTCCCCTAAAGTTTCTATTTCCCAAACTCTGTCCAAATTGTAATTTATCCAGCATTTTTCTACATGTGAATTTGATAAGTGATAGGTGAAAAAATGGATTACATTTAATTCATACGGAAACTGATTTTATTTTTAGTACCTATTTATTTTTTCTATATTATCCTTTTGTTTTTTATCCAATTTTCTGTTGGGTTGATGTCCTTTCAGCCCTTGAATAAATGGATTTTTCATATATCAAAGAAAGTAGTTCTTTTCTTTGGTTTCAAGTATTTTTTCCCACAATTGGCTACTAGTCTTCTTTTTCTTTTGGTTATTAGTCTTTTGAATTTCTTTATCCATTTTTTTTTTTTTTTAGTGTTCAAAAACTTAAAAGTAGACAAGTTTATCAATATTTTTTCTTTCAGCGTTTGAGGTTTATTTCTTGCTAAAAAAGATCCTCCTCATTTCAAAAGTATAAAATAATTTTTATTTTTCTGAAAAATCAACTATTTCATGCAAGTTTTTAATTTATTTATATATATTTGAGAAAAATTGCATCTTATGATTTATAATTAAATTCTCTTTCCTATTTCTCATTTTGTTTCTGTGTTTTCTCCTTTTTTTTTTTAAATATGGGTTGAAACATCTTTTAATATATTTTTATTTAGACAGAGAGAGAGAGAAACAGAGAGAGAGAGAGACAGAGAGACAGAGACAGAGACAGAGAGAGAACCGAACTGGGGGAGCTCCCACTTCAGCATATGGTTCCGCACGGGCCGGGGCCGCGGCCGGGATTTGATCCCCGGTCCTTGGCGCTGCAAAGTGAGCGCCCAACCCACTGAGCCATCCCGGCTCCCCCAACTCCCTTTTTTCTTAATTAAAATAATGATTATTTATGAATTTTATTTTTTCAAAAGAACTAGTTTAAGAATTTATTTACTAATTCATCCTTTTTTTTTTTTAAATCTTTTAATAGTTTTAGGTTTTATCTGTATTTAGTTTGATTTCCTTGGGTATTTATGGTTCTTTTTGTTTATTTTTATAATTTTTTATTTTTATCCTTACTTTTGTCTCTTTCCTTATATTTCTTTGTTGTACTTTTTTGTACCTGAGTTAAATGCTTAATTAATTTAGTCAGTCTTTTACTTTTTAAAAGATAGTTTTTATTTTTAATATTTAGGCATTTCTTCTCCATTTATTTCAAGCTATAACAGAAATTAATTATTAATAATTTATATATGTATTTAATATACATTTCCATTAAAAAATATATATGAAAATAACTTAGCCAAGCATACTGGACATATCCATGTAAAAATTAAAACAAGTTTCATAGAAAAAAAGAATATTTAGCAAACTATTCTATTATACTGACATTATCACAGTATAACATATACAAAAATAGAATAATCATCAGAAAAACTAAAGCTGAAATATTCTTTGGGCTTTCGTTATAGTTTCAGACATGTACAGTATGATTTAATAAAAAATGTTCAGGCAATTTTAGTTGTAGCATATTGAAATAATATTTATCATCCAAACTGACTACAGCTATTTGTTTTCAAAAGTTGAACAGAAAAAAACAGAATTTCAGAGCCTTAATTAGCTCTCTGTTGTCCCGTGTTTAAAAATCATAGGGCCTTGGCTATTCCAGATCGGTTCTGGAACTGTACAATGAATTGAGAGCTATAGCTCAGGAAAGGGGGTTGAGGAGGAGCACAACTAGAAGCAATGCAAACTCAGAAAGAAAAGATTATATGAAGGGCATTGAAAGACAGAATAAGGTAGAACAAAGTGACAGAAAGTGGGAGGCTGCAGATTCAAGTTTCTTATTGGAAATAAGTGTGTAACAATAAAATTTAATGTATCTCTTTTGCTTTCATGTGTGTGGTTTGGGGAGCATGGCAAGAGAAATGATTGAGTCCTATTTCAAAGCCAATGCTCTAAGGAAAGAGAGACTCGGGGCCTAGAGTCGGTCAGAAACCTATGTAAAGCTTAGTCACACTGAGTGAAACATCAACATTACCTTGGTCATTAGAAATACAGAAAGTGTTTTATTAAAAGACCGTGATTTAAAGAAATTCTGGAAACAAAAGGAGATTCACGAGAATACTCAACAGATAGAGCAATCTGAGAATCTCTGTAGGAAAGAGAAAGGGAACTTCATAAAGACAATTTTTTCTTGAGAAGGCCATGTCCTAACTTCAAATCAAAGCGCTCCGGGGTTGAAAAATGCAGTGAGCCATGGGGCAGATTCTGGTGTAATTAACTGAAGACTGCAGAAATATCTGCATGAGGCCCCTCTCAAGGTAACTGCTTTCAGGTTAAATCTCAAATAGTCATCTTGATTTAAAAGCAGAAAAGATCCAGTGTGGACTTTGGTTCTAGAGAGAAAAGGAGGAGTTTCTCAAATAACTTTTCAACTGTGCTCAAGAGACAAATGCTATATGGACCTGCCAGGCTGTCTTCAGTCAGCTCTTCTTTGCATGACCCCTCAAGCCAGAACTTTGAACTCAACATCTATATTCCCATCCAGTAGAATACAGATTTTTCTCATGTTGAGGACATGCAATACTGATCAAACTAGTCTTTTAATTATAAATGTACAAAGTTATACACTAGCCACTAAACAGACTAAACAATCAGAACTTACCACATAACAGAACAGATGGTTTAGGAATCAGAAGACATGCTCAAATTAAGTATAATTAGTATCCTCTGAGAGATTCAGAAGGATTTCACATTTACTGAAAATTAACTGATCACTATTTTAAAAACAATGAGAATGTTTAGCTACTGAAGTCAATGTAATGAATAGGGGGAGGTTTGGGAAGCAACCTTTAGGATGGTTCCCAGTGATCCCTACCTCGTGGTATTCAGGCCTTTGTGCAATACCTCACTTTTTTTGTATGGGCTGGACCTAGTGAGTCTCTTCTCACCAATAGAATATGACCAAATTGAGGGAAAACACTTCAAAGATTGAGTTACAAAGAGACTGTGGCTTCCATCTTGCTCTCCTTTTGTTCTCTTGCTTGTTCACTCAGGTGGAAGTTACCTGCCATATTGGACCTGCCCTCTGGAGAAGCCCTCATAACAAGGAAATGAGGGAGCCTCCGGGTAACAAACATCAAGACACGGAGGTCTTTTGTCCACCAGCCTTGAAGAACTAAAACTTGCCAACAACCATGTGAGTGAGCTTGAGAGTAGATATTCCCTCAATTGAAGCTTCAGAGGAGATTTCAGCCCTGGTCACCAACTCAACTGTAGTCTTGGGAGAGGCCTTGAAGCATAGGAACTCAGTTAAGCCATGCCTAGATCCCACACACACAGAAACGATGCTATAATATATCTTCGCTTTTTTCAGCCTCTAGAGTTTAGAGCACTTTGTTATGAAGCAATTGATAAGTCATATAGGTGTACGGGGTTAGAGTAGGCAGTGAGGAACTTCATTAAAGGACAAACAGTAGACTGACTCTGGCTGAAAAATCACATTAATAAACCAAAGGTCAAGGTAGGAATTTTCTCATAATGCAGGACAAAAGAACAATAAGAAGAAAAGATAGATAGATAAATAAATAAATAATAAATTAAAGTTAAGAAATGGGGAGAATAGACATGAGATGAATGGATAGGAAAGTAATAATAAAGGTATATATAATGTTTAAAATTACTAATCTGAAGAAAGTTCTGAGTCTTTATATAGAAAGAATTAACTTAAGAGTGCTCAAATTATAATTTAAAAAGACATCTAGTAACATTGTGGTGAAATTTGTTAATGCTCAAGAACAAGTAGAAAATTCTATCAGCTAACAGAGAGATAGTGAGAGGAAAAGAAATACTTTCAGTATTCTAGAAAACATTGAAAGATGCCCACAAAGTGTTCATGAAAAATATTTTAAACTCATCTAAATTATATTCAAATATAAAAGCAAACCAAAAAAACTTTCAGAAATCCAAGGAATCAAGAGTCTTAAAAACTAATTATTTCTCCGTGATTAATTATTAAAGTATTCTCTCCAGCAAAACAAAAACAGAAGCCAAGAAAGAAGATGACAAAAGAACAAATTAATAGTAAAATACATAAGTAACTATAAATTATATGAATAATTCATTCAGGAAATTCATAAAATAGAAGAAACTTTAGTATAAAATAGCAGATTAATCAAACAAATCTCTTGTTTCTCCAGATAACTTGCTAAAATTATAATAAATAAATATAAAAAGCATCAATACACAAGGAAAAGAAAATGGAAACAGGAACACCTATATAATGGACATTTTAACAAATATTTTAAAGACAAAAAGCAAATGGAGGAATAGAAACTGATTTACAATGGCAGAAAAATCCACAGACCAGAGTGGTATTGAGGAGGATATGCTCAGAATGGAATTTGCAGTTGTAACCTTGCAAAATCCCATATTTTATAATTCAGATATTCTATGCAGCAGAAGGCTGAAATTTAGTGAGGGGTTAAAATCATGGAGGCTCATTTAAAAGTCAGTTTACAACATAGCCTACATCCCATTCAAGCCAACTATTACCCAGCTCTCTTTATAGATACAAAATCAGAGGTTTCTTCTCAGGAAAAATTAACCAGCAAAGACCCAGGACTTAAGAAAACCTAAAAATTGGGGAAGCCGGGATGGCTCAGTGGGTTAAGTACTCATTTTGCAACCCTGGGGACTGAGGATCGAATCCTGGCCCCAGGCCATGCGGACCCATATGCTGACCTGGGGTGTGCCCCCAGTTTGGTTCTCACTGGAGTGAGACCCCGGCCCAGTTTTTGCCCTGCGCAGCCCCGCGCCCACCTGTGGAACGAAACTATGTGGAAAAACCAATGATGTGCAACTATGGAGACTGTTTTGGGCCCTCCCCCTTCTCTCTCTCTCTCTCTCTCTCTCTCTCTCTGTAAAAAACAATAAAAATAAAACTTTAAAGAAAACCTAAAAATTAAAAAATAGTTAAAATCTATAACATGCAATTAGATTTCGATTTCCCTATCTTGTACAAAATGCCAGCTACTGAGCATTTACATCAGAGATGAAAATCAATTAATGATTTTTTCCATTCTCCATTTGAATAACCCCAGGGAAAAGCAACTTAGCATGTGACATGTTGAGATTCTGCAGCAAAATGGACAACTCCTAATCTCAGCATCCTAAAGCTGAGCCCACAAGTAGAAAAATCCCACTCATGTGAATAGAGCTTCCAACTTAGAATAGAGCTTTCTGTTTTAAAGAAGTTGTCTATCAAGAAGCCGGGATGGCTCAGCGGGTTGAACACTTGCTTTGCAGCCCCTGGGAACCAAGGACCAAATCCCAGCCCCAGCCCATGTAGATCCATATACTGAACTAGGGTATGCTCCCCATATGGGAAACCCCCAGTTCAGTTCTCACCGCCCCCAGGTTCGGTCCCTGGCTTGAGGAGGCATGCCTCCCATGTGAGAGGCCCTTGCCTGGTTCCCAACCTGGAAAGTAGAACTATGGGGACTGCTCTGGACCTTCTTCCTCTCTCTGTCTTTTTCTGTCTCTGTCTCTTTCTGTCTCTGTCACTCTCTGTCTCTCTGAATCTTTAAAACAATGCAGTGAATCTTTAAAAAAAAAAAAATTGCCTATCTAAGAATAGATGGAAAACTCTTTAACTTGATATAGCTACCAGAATTCTACATTAAATATCAAAAATGTTTGTAACATTCCAACCAACTGACTAATACAAAAATAGAATTTATATTGAAAAGGATTTGGGAAGCCGGGATGGCTCAGTGGGTTGGGCGCTCACTTTGCAGCCCCAGGGATCGAGGATCGAATCCCGGCCCCGGCCCATGTGGACCCATGTGCTGAACTGGGCAGTGCCCCAAGTTCAGTTCTCACTGGGGCGAAACCCTGGCCCAGTTCCTGCCCTGTGCAGCCCCACCCACCTGTGGAATGAAACTATGTGGAAAAGACAATGGTGTGCATCTGTGGAGGCCGTTCTTGGTCCTCCCCGTTCCCTATCTCTGACTCTGTATATCTCTCTCTCTCTCTCTGTCAAAAACAATAAATAAATCTTTAAAAAAAAAGAAAAGAATTTAACTCACATTTGCAAGTAGTAAGATTATTTTTCTATAAAGTTCAAAATAGCCAAACAACTATTAAAAATATAGAAGATGCAGTATGGTAGTTGAGTTAAACAAATTATATATATAAATGCTGTCCAGAAAAAAATCTAGCCATAAAGGCCTGTATTTTTCACATTACGTGGTTGGATACTTTCCGGACAGCCTGTATGTGTGTATGTATGTATGTATGTATGCATGAAATAACCATGGAAAAATATTTTTTTAATATTAGCACTACCTATTGCTACATCAACTATTAAAAATAATGACATCATTTTAAGATTAAACAAAGAAAAGTATTAGAGAGTATGGCTGATGGAGTTGGTATTTGTGGTTTGAGAAGGAAAAACAAGATGTGAATGAGTTTCTAAAAGACTGAGAAGCAAATGGACCAGGGAAATATTTTACAATTTTACAGTAGAGTTAAGAGTTCATCTAGCATCTGTGATTATAAATTTAAAATAAGATCCATCAGTTTGTTTAGTATTTTTAAACAGACACATTCATTCACACTGGTACAGGTGCAGAGCTGAAAAAGTAGAATTTACCAGAATTGTGATTTTGTCCAGTCAGTTTTAAAATTGAGAGAAAGGGCAATGGAGTAAAAAATATATGTAACTGAGTGAATGAAATGTTTGGACATGGAATGGAAGCTGGATGAGGGGAAAAGAAAGGACATGAAGACATACACTGAAGGACAGAAATGAGGCAGCAAGAAAAATTAATTGTAGGTCTCATTCAAGTGGAGGGATTATTGAAATTAGGATAATATAATCTAAAAGGCTTGCAGTTTTAAACAGAAAGTTTTTAAGGAAGAAAGGGAGAAGGCTCTGGAAATGGTAAGGATAATGCTAAAGCTATCTAGGTTTGGTGATAAAAGCAATCGAAATAAAATAGATGGAAATAAACTATGCTAAGAGGGCTACAAGGAAAGCAATACCCCAGGGGAGATTCAGGATTAGGTTGGAGCAAGAAGGAAAAGACAGCAATTAAGGAAGAGAGTGAAAACCTAGAGCAGGGGTTACCAACCTTTTTATACCCTAGGGCGCATTCTAAAATATCGGTAGGGCAGCGGGCACCAGATATTTCTAAGAATATTTATTATTGAACAAGAATAAAAAATAATAAACAAAAATAATTTTAAAATAATAAATTTATTGTACAAATTATATACACACAAAGAAACATATATACAAAACGTAATACAAAGTAAATAAAAAACACACATATAATAAAATCATTTAAAAAAAACATAAAAGAAAACATAAAAAAAACCAATCTGTCAGTGTGATCTTTGGCATTGCATTTCATTGGCCAGTGCCTCATAATTAGGAGAGTATGACAACCACCCTGTTAGCAAACAATTATTAAGATGCTCATCGGTAAGTCGAGATCTATATCGTGATTTTATTAAATTCATGTTTGAACACAAAGGTTCGCATAAATACGTTGACCCGAAAAACAATTTGATTTTATACGCCGCTTTTTTTTTAAATGGGAACCTTTCTTTGTCGATTATGTTCCATAAGTCCTCTGATATTAAGGATTTTAGCAAAATATCGTTCTTAAGGTTCAGATTTTCTAACTCTAGTTCTTTTGCTTTCCCCTGAACAAGGTTTGCAATACATGTGGCTAGTTCTATTACATTTATTTGGCAAGTAAAAGGATTGATACAGAAGGAGACAATTAGTTCGATATTTGTAAACTGCAGAAATCTCTCTTCAAACTGTTTTTGAAGCACTTGCAGGGTCTCAATAAATAATGACACATTTAATTCATTGTTAGCTAGCATTTTCCTCATATACGGGAAGTGCACAAGAGACGTGATATACAAATGTGATATCAACAAAGTCAATTTTGCATTAAATGCGTTTACAGAGCTTATCATTTCAGCTCTATTTTTGTCTTTTCCCTGCAACTCCAAATGGAAAGAATCTAATTTTTCCATGGTGTCAGCAAGAAAACCCAAATCTACCAGCCAGCAAGAGTCTGTTAGTTCATCATAATTTTCATTTTTATCATGTATAAATGTTTTTATTTCTTCAATTAAGTTCACAAATCTTG
>PVKE010040224.1:0-14662 GCA_004027555.1 Craseonycteris thonglongyai
TCTCTGTCCCTGTATCTCTCTCTCTCTCTCTCTCTCTCTCTCTCTCTCTCTCTCTCTCTATCAAAAGCAATAAAAAAAAATTTTTTTTTAATTAAAAAAAAAAAAAAGCTGGTTCTGGGTGGTGAGCACATGGTGTGATGCGTGGGTGATGCGATGTGGACTTATGCATCTGGAAGCTATCTAATTGTTACCAACCAATGTCACCCCATTAAATTTAACAATAAAAAAAAAAATTTTTTTAAAGGACAGGTAGCTTGGAGTTGGCCCAGAGATTAGCGACTCCTATGTGTTTGATTTTTGTCATATTCTTTTGACTCACAAAGTGATGCTTCACAAATATTTTACCCTTTTGGCATTCAAGATTTCTCTGTTGTTAAGTAGCAATAATGTTTACTGGTCTTTATTCTTCCACTGTATGTACTTCCTAATTTCTGCATATAGTGTTCACTGATTTCAATAGGTGTACAGTTTAGAGGGAAATCTGAGGTCCTGATGCATGCAAAAAATGGATTTTTTTCTAGTTTGCAAAACTACTTTACTAAAATCAGGATATGAAGTACAAATATTGTCCATGTAACTATTTTTAATGCCAAGTTCTGATGCTAAAACATGCCCATAGTTCTTGCTACATTCATTGCACTTATTTTCTACTCCAAAGATAAAACATCATGTCCTTATTCTAGAAGTTTTGCTAGAAAATATCAACATCTTCCAATTTCATTAAAAAAAAATATTTGTGTAGATCAGCCCATTATTTTTAGTCTGAACAGTAAATAAGCTCTAATTCTAATTATCTTTATGTGCTACTTCACTTCTAAAATATAAAGTTAAAGATTTTAATAGAAATAAAAATTAAAATCTGTGGCAATTCTTTTCTTCAGAAGAGCTCAAAGAAATCTGTAAATACTCCTTCTGGTTTTCTAATTTAAAATGAAGCACCACGCCAAAGTTCAAACAATTGTTTCTTACAAAAATACTTCCCATACAAAAGTACGTCCCAATGCTTATGTCATTTCCTACAATTTCTGAATCATTTAGAGAGTGGTTATGCATCTGTGCATAAGTAAATGACCCAAATTACTTTAATTTTTGATTCATCACGCTCCCATCCTATTTTTGTTTAACACAATTTTCTCCCCAAATCTGAGTGTCAACATGGAGCAAGGTTATATAGTCTCCAACCTATACTTTTGGTTTATTGTTTATTTCTCCAGTAGGATGTTTGCATCTTTTCTCCTCCTAAATTTTTCTTATTTTAAGTTCTAAGCCATGTGGCGTGGACAGGTAAATATACAGAATCTGAAGGGTGGAAAGAGATCTCAAGGTTGACTCACTTTAATCCCCCAATACTGCAGGAATATCTTCTTACACTCCTGGCAGGTAATTAAAACTGAACAGTTCCAGGTCAGACAGACCACTAAACCACAGAGAAGCCAATTTCCAGTATTCCCAAATTAAGACTTTCTTGCTCTCCCAAGTGGCTGAGAAAACAACATTCCTCCAAGTCTTTGTATGACTTTCTCCTGAAATACGTTCAGGTGTCTGCTTTAATGCCACCTTCTCAGAGAGGCTTGCCAGTCACTCTATCCTCCTTTCTATATTTTTCTTCATAATACTTATTGTTACCTGATATTACACTGTAGATATATTTGTTTCTTAGCTGATTACCTGATGCAGTACAGAATATAACCTCCAAGAAACCAAGGACTATTTTATTACCACTCTGTCCCCAGCCCCGAGGTGCCAGAAATAGTTGCTGATTTATTGAACATTGAGCTTAAAAGGGCATTCCTATAACTTTCACGCATGGGTCCAAATTCTGCATTTTAAAGATTTATTTTTTATTGTTTTTATGAGAGAGAGAGACAGACAGACAGACAGACAGACAGAGACAGAGAGTAGGGGGAGGGCCCAGAGCAGTCTCCATAGTTGACAGCATTAGTTTTCCTTATAGTTTCACTTCACAGGTGGGCGCGGGGCTGCACAGAGCCGGAACTGGGCCGGGGGCCTCCCACATAGGCCCCAGCAAGAACTGAACTGAGGGCACACCCCAGTTCAGCATATGGGTCCACCTGGGCCAGAACTGGGATTCCATCCTTGGTCTCCGGGGCTGCAAAGCAAATGCTTAACCCACTGAGCCATCCCAGCTTCCCCAAATTCTGCTTTTTGATATCAAAGAAAAGCAAACATTCTTCTACATAACAGCCCATATTCAGATACATGAAGACATCTTTCAAATCTTTTCCTTTCAGAACTAGAGCACATTGTGCAGTAGAAAGCATTTTCAAGAGCATGAATACCATGATTTGGGACTAGAAGGTGGAACTGGGAAATGGGCAAGAAATCCACACTATTGTTCCTTCTTTTGTTTAAGGAAGGAGTATTAGAGACAATGAACTACTAGGTCCGTGCAAGAGATTTTGATGGTATACAATAAATTCTGTACTGTAGAAACAGCCACAATATTAACTTTTTCCTCAATAAAAGTTTTCCATTTTAACTGGGGAATTCATCTCTGACCTGTCATTTCTTTATCTGTAAATTGAGGAGGTAGACAAGATTATCTTCAAAGTTTCTGACAGTTTTGAAATTATCCTTATAACCAACTTTCATTTAATATGTAACACTTGTAAAGAACAAAAATCTGCTGAGATGGAAGGGGAGGAGATAGGGCTGAGAAACAGAAACATGAAAGGTTTTGGAAGAGCCTTTCTCAGAACTGAGCTAGGGAACTTTCAAAATAATTAAAAGAAGAATAGTGTGCATCTGTGAAGAACCCATTTAGAGATCTGAAATTCGAGTGGGCTGATATCACACAGATTAGGGTCTTTCTCTACTAAGGTTCTTTGAAGCAGATGGAGGAGAGGGGTGAACATATTGTGTGAGTGACCCAGGTCTGAGGCAGGGTCATATGGAGGCCATGAAATTTCAATGTAACATGATGTTGGTGGTCATGGGGGGCATCTTAGGAAGGAAATAAATACAAACAGAAAATAACTAATGGATTGGCCAAACTGAGGGAAATAAGAGAAAGAGTAAATGAATATGTTTGTTCAACAGCAAACTAAATTTTAGGAAACTAGGATATGCCCTGTGACTGTTCACATGGATTGATGAATGCAATGTATATTTTTTATTCATTTCTTCTACTCTGTTTTTTATAAGTCCTGGCTTTCAAAGTATCTTAAATACTTGCTCTAGCCTAAAATTATTTCTAAAATCTCACTCTTCATAACTTTTTTTCTACTTTTTTCTTCTTTATTGTTAAATTTAATGGGGTGACATTGATTATTAACAATTTCTACTTTTTAATAATTCTATATTTAGAAATTTCTCTTTATTTCCTGTTCAAGTATCAATAAAATTTCATCAAAATGACTAAAGTTGAATGTTGCATATTATCTTATATATTTAGTGTGTATGCCCAGTCTTTTTCCAGTTTTACTATTTATCTTTCTTACTAAAGGAAAGACAGCTAAGTCCCAATAATTGATGGCTATGGAGGATGATATTAATATAGATAAATTCTATCCCACAAACCTCATTTTAGACAATCAATTTTAATGTCCTCAACAAATTTCTTACATGACTTCATAACGCTAGCAAAATGACTTGGCTTTCACTCTCATCTGTATCCCAAAAAGCCAGGAATAGATGAAGGTGAAGTATGGAGAGTCATCCACATAGCCTGTCTTCAAGGCAAGTGTTCACTGGGCTCACCTGTGCCCAACTTTCTTAGTAAAAAAGAAAAGCTCCACCCACTCTCTCTGTTCTTCAGAAAGTCAGCCAACTAGATTTATAAGCAACCTTCAACACCTGGTTCAAACTCTTTTCATTCACCTTCTTAATTTTCTCCTTAGATTATCTTCATCTTTTCTTGGGAATACAGGTTTAGCACTGTAGTCTCAAACTTGAATGACCATAGCACCATTTTTCCACATTGCTAGTCCTTTTTGCAGCTCTCTACTTCTCACGATCACTTTCCTTTTTCTAAAACAATGAGCACTTCTTTAATGATTAGGCTGTGGCCCAGGCTTTTTCACCTTTCTTTCCTTACAAACAGCCACAGAAGGACCCCCGTCACCAAAATATTTACTGATTGCAGCAATTCCTTCCTCAAATTCCCAATGAGACTTCTTCCCCTCCGACAACAAACGCTATCTTCCACCAGATAAAAAACATTGTTACCTGGAGGAAACCAGCTTCCTGTCTGCCATCTGCTGAGTCACATCTTGCCATTCCTCTGCTATGATCATCCACCTCCTCTCTTTTCCTATTTGCACCATGTCCTACAAATAGTGAGTCTCCTCCTTCAGCTCTTTATGGTTTCCTCAGCCAAAATACAAAGTTCAACATTTGCATCATAGGTGCTTCCTTCAACTTCCCGCTGGTCATCTATCAGAACAACACTCTTTTCCCACCAACTCATCCACTCACTCCTTTACTGTTTTCTCTAGTATCTCTGGGAGCAACATAAGTAAGCATGACTGTCTCACAGTTCACAGTAATAAAAAGTGAGGCCTTGACAAGATAGTTAAATTACCTAAGATTGTAGATCTGATGAGCTATATATACTCAAGGTGGTGGAAACTCACTGCAGTCATGAGAGTAACATCGTTGTTTTGAAAACAGAAAGTGTTGTATAGTGTCTTGTGAATGTATTTTGCCAAGAATCTAGATAAATACAGGGTGTCCCAGAAGAATGTATTTCCACTTTCATAGCTGAAAATTTACATAATTTTCTCTCCTTTTTGGGTTTAACTGATTGGGAATAATGGGGGAAACCTAGTAAATACAGAATATCCTCCATGTTTACCAGACCTCACTCCACTAGACTTTTTTTTAAGAGGACACATAAAAGATAAAGTTTATGGTACAAAACCAGCAACAGTCAATGAATTGAAGGCAGCCATTGAACAAGAAAGTACACAAATACTGCACAAAATGATTCTTGATGTTTGCAATTCCATTGCTTTATGTTGACAGCAGTACCTGGACCAGAATGCTTATCAGACATTGACAAAAAGAAATTATTCATCCCGTAAATTCTTTTAAATTTTGAAAACACATTATATGTTAATAAACACTGATTTTTATAATCCTTCAAACTGTGTTTACATTTGGGGGGACACCCTGTTCTTGCTGATTCTCCACTGGTCCCCTCCCCATCTGAGCACAGTTGTTTATACAATTTTAGATCCAACCCACTGAGCCCAGACCAGGGTAGGATAAAAACCCAAGGACAGGTTCACCTGGCTCCCCTAGTCTCCTTCCCCGGAGCTCAAGCGTTCCACCAGCCCTTAGGTACTAGCAAATGAGAATTAGCATCTTACAACAGCTTGACAGACACATTTCCATTTTTTCATCCTCAACATGAGGGAATCCTCTTCTTAATCTTCACTTCTCTCTTTTTCATTAAAAGTTATTCATAGTAAAGTCAGAAATAAAGCCCATTTCACATAGAAATGTCTCAAAAAATACAGACTATTAGTATCCTGCTTTGCAGAATGCTGAGCCATGCTTATGTGGTTCTGCTTTAAATATTCAACTTCATGTTTTCTAATGAAACAGGAAAATAGTGTCTTTCACCATGTCTCTGGCCACTTGAGGTTCTTTGTCTTGCGCACTCAAAGAATGAGGATGTGGACTCCACAGGAAAGGTTAAGCAGAAGTTTATTGGAAAAAGGAAACCTCTCGAAAAGAGATGGGACACCTGAAAATGGAATGCCTGTGCTATGACTGCAAGCCACTCCATTTATAACCTTCATTGTACCTAAGGCTTTGTTTTTATCTTTCAGTTCACATGCCTGGATGATCCACTTAAGTCAGTTTTGAAACAAACCACCAAAGTTCTGGGTTTTACTGTTAATTCTTATCTCCAGATGATATGCCTGGTCGATTAGGTTGTCTTTCTTGCTGAAGGGGATCTGGGCGTTGTTGGCCTTAGGTCCTCCTTTATCTCATCTTTCAGTACCTGGTCACCTTGCTCCACAAGCCCTAGGTTCGAATTCCTTAGATATTGGCATTATGGTTATCAGTGTCCTCCCTGACTGCATAAGTTTTGCTAAATACCCTGTATCACTTAGATAAAATGGTGTGTACCATTCAATAACATTTTTTCTTAAGATTTAACCTAAGATATTTCATCTAACAGTATACTGCAAAGTCCACATGTAACCTGGGTCTCACAAAGCTACAAAATATCAGTCAAGGCTATAATTTTTATCTGAGACTTAGGGTCTTCTAGATTTCTTGGTTGTTGAAAGAATTCAACATCTGTTAGTTACAGGACTGAGATGCCATCTTTCTTCCTGGCTGCCACCTGAAGTCCATTCTCAGTTCTTAGAGGCTACCTATGGTTTCCTGCCATGTGGCCCTCTCTACAATGTGCTAGTCTGCTTCTTCAAGGCCAGTAGAACAACACTTTGAATCTCTCTCTCTAATCTATGGAAATGAAGTCTTATTAATGTAATATAATCATAGGAGTGGCTGGTCCATCATATTCACAGGTCTCACCCACAATCAGCAAAGTTGATTGTATAGGAAATGTGTTCCTGTCAGGTTGTGGGAGAGGATGTATTGAAATTCAGAGGACATCTTAGATATGTGCCTAAAATGCTCAGATAGGAGTTGCTTTCAGAAGAGACATGAGTCATCCATATTTTCTAAGATTATCGTAAATGATAATTGGATTAGGAAAATCGCAAACGCAGCAATTGCCATTGTCCATAGACATGTTCCCAACACTGTAAGCCTAGTAAGATATTCAATCAGCTGTGAGAGACCTACAGAAAGTGTTGTTCACAAATCTAACATGATTTTGGAAGTCTACAAGTGAAAGAAAATTCAATGACTTAGGAATGGACACTAAGATTTTTCATTTCAAAGCTTCTGAGCTGGTAATTTTAGCTAAGCTTTGGCCAGGAGAGATAGCCTCCAAATAGTCACGTACTTTTACAGCTGTTTGAGGCATGAGTTATCAATAGCCTACCATAAACCTTTCTCCACTAAATTTTAGGCATAGCATGAGAAATTATGATGTTTGAAACAAAGCAATATAAATAGTCTTTCTCATTAGTATTCTAACAGGACAAGCTAGCAAAACCCACAACTACTGAGTCTATGATTGTCTATATAGACAAAGATAAATTAAAATGTGCCAGGAGGGATGGCTCAGCAGGTTGAGTGCTCGTTTTGCAGCACCAGGGTCCAAGGATTGAATCATGGCCTCAGCCCATGTGGGCCCACATGCTGAACTGGGATGTGCCCCCCAGTTCAGTTCTTTCTGGGGCCCATGTGGAAGGCCCCCAGCCCAGTTCCTGCCCTTCACAGCCCCATGCCCACCTCTGGAGTGAAACTATGTCAAAAATTAATGACATATAACTATGGAGAGTGCTCTGGGCCCTCCCTTTTTTCTCTGTCACAGAAAGAAAGAAAGAAAGAAAGAAAAAAAGAAAGAAAGAAAGAAAGAAAGAAAGAAAGAAAGAAAGAAAGCAAGGAAGGAAGGAAGGAAGGAAGGAAAGAAAACACAATAAAAATAAATCTTTAAAAAAAAGGTTCCAGGGAAACAGATTTGCAATATTAACTTCATATTAAGTAAAATGTAGCATTTTTCCTGTTCAATTTTTTTTTAATTTTATTAGATTAAAAACAAAACTTTTCACAAATTCTACTAAACTAAAAGGCATTTTCTTTTCACAGTGTGTGTTTTTTGAACTTAAAATATCTGTGATTTTGACAATGTCAGCTGTTGATTAAAGCAGCAAGCTATTGTTGTCTCCCTAGAATATGAGGTTGTATACAATATTGGTAATCAGCCTTCCCCAGGATACTGACCCTAATTCTCTTTCTGCCAACTGCTAAGCCATGCATACCATCACATGCATAGGAATGTGCAAATAGAGGCTGAATCAGCACAAATCCACCAAGTACTACCAAGAAAGAATTCAACACATATATTCAAAAGATATCGGAGCACTTGCTTCATCTTTGAAAATGATGGCATCACATTCATACTAGAACTTTAAATCAAATGCTGCAGGCTTCTTCTCATTGGTATTTTCTAGTGTGTGCAACTAAGGATTCTGGCATTTGCTCCTCTTCTGCTTAGGTTTTGGAGGCTCTTTCTTACCATGGGATCTGTCCCTATCAAGCATGTCATTAGAGTCAAGGTCTTCAGGGACTCGTGACTCATAGGTGATGCTGTGTCTAAGAGCCTGACTTGCTGGCCTTGTTCTTAGTTCAAGAACTTCTCAGCAGTGTCCAGCCTTGTCCAGTGGCACGCAGAGCTATCCCGAACTGCTGAGGATTTCTGCAGCTGGCCTCACTGCTCTTGCTCTGTTCTCAGCATTCTTCAAGGTCTGTGGCTCTTTGGGTGTTGGCAGATCAAAAAATATATATATATCTTTAGATTGCTCCTATTAAATGTTTGGTTCTATGGCAATCCTAAGCGTATGTCCTTTATTTTATATGTCTTTTATTTTTATTTTATACAAATCACAGATTCTGAACCTATGCTTTGAGAATATGCTAGCCACATTTAATTTCTTGATTTTTGGGGGTGTGTGTAGGAGATGGGGAGAATTAGAGGAAATAGTTTCCAGTTCATGTTTAGAATTTTAGAGGGATAAGTCAGAGGACACAGAAAATAATGTAAGCATATTTTCTATACATAAGAATATTCTGGAAGACTATACAAAGAGCTATCAACAATCATTGCCTTCAGAGAAGACCAGAGAATTGAAGAGATTATTTATTACATACATTCTTATTCTATTTAATATGTTCTACTCATTCATTTTACAAATATTTGTACATTTAAGTTTTCCAACTGAAAATAAAAATAAAAGATAATAGATACTCAAAAGGAGTCCAGTGCTGTTTTGATTTAAGGGAATAGACAAGTTCATTAATGTGAATCGATATCAATATGAGCTAACGTGGCAAACCTCCTGCCCTTCTGCAGAAAACAACATTTCTTCTTCACCCAAATAAAACTTTGCCCAGCACTCTTCTGGGTGCTAGAAAGATTCACATAAAATATAGCATTCCATTCTTGTCGCCCAGGAAGCAGAGATGTGACAGACAGTTTATGGTTAAATGTCAGATTCATTTCTGGCACTAAATGCACAATAGTTAAAAGCATAAAGTTATGAGTTGACTCATGCTCCCTCCCTACCCCCCAAAAGAGACCTATTTCAGTCTTAACCTCAGAAGGTGACCTTATTAGGAGCTAGGGTCTTTAAAGAGTAATCAAGTTAAAAATGAGGTCATTAGGGTGGGACCAAATATTAATACCATATGACTGGTGTCCTTATAAAAAAAAGAAATTTAGACACAAAAAGAGAGCATAATTTGACAAGACTGGGAGAGTGGCATCTATGAGCCCAGGGGTGCCTAACGCTACCAGAACCAGGGGAGAGGCCTGGACAGAGCCTCCCTCACAGCCCTCAGCAGGAGCCAACCCTGCCAACACTTTGACTTCAGTCGTCTAGCTTCAGGAACTGTGAGACCATAAACTTCTGTCGTTTAAGCCACCCAGTTTATGGTACTTTGTTACAGCAGCCCTACAAAACTAATATACACACATTAATTTACTAATAGTTAAAATGAAAGTAAACCCATCCTTCCTAGGCAACCACACACTAGCCTTGAAAATAGAAAGATACAAGGTGTGATCCAAAGATATAGTGAGTGTTTAAACAGAAAAAAAAAAAAAATGAGTATAGTAAAAGACACATTGTTATTAACCCCCCTCAAAAAACTCGGGCACCCTGCGCCTTCTGGCTCTTCCCCAAGTCAAAACGACCATGGAAGGTCAACATTTTGAATCTATTCAGGACAATGAGGCAGCCACAACAGCACAACTAAAGACCCTGACAAAAGAGGACTTCCAGAACTGCTTCAGAAAGTGGCAAGAACCATGGCATAAGTGTGTTCAAAACGAGGAAAAGAATATTGAGGCAAGGGGGTGGGGGTGGAGGGTAGTTATTGGCAATATGTTTTTTACAGTAAGAACTTTTTTTATTTAAACATTTACACCTCGTACATGGGTAAAATTGAATTTTGTTCTTTCTAGCTTCCTTTCTCATCGGGGGTTCTCAATCAGAGAAAATATGCCATCCAGGGGACATTTGGCAACATCTGGAGGCATTTTTGCTGTCACAACAGGGGAATTACTGCTGGCCTCTGGTGGGTCTTTGAGTCAAGAATGCTGCTAAGCACCCTGCAATACACAGCACTTCCCCTCACAAGAAGGATTCATCTGGCCCAAAGGGTCAAAAGTACCAGTTGCTAAACTTTGTTTCTGACATTAGACCAACTTTTTAAATTAATACATGATATATTGTTATTTCCATTCAACAAATAGTTGAATGCCTACTCCTTTTCATGTGTTCACAAAGGAACATTTATTAAAATATATGTGTTTACTATCATGAACAGCAAGTACAATACGGCACACCATACATGACTAAGAGTGACTCTTCTGAAAGTGTCAGGACCCTGTCTGCTTACTGCCACCCTCTTTATTTAACTAATAGGTGGTTCATGGTTCTGACTGAGTTGTGCAATCTGGTTAAAATAATATATCACTCTCTCCACATCATACATTCTAAATCACCTCTCATAAATCAGCACATTTGAAGAAAGCCACAGCTCAGAAGCTGGTTTTAATTCCCTGTTATTGCAAAGTTCCTGGGAGGTGGCTCAGGCTAAAAGAGAAAAAAAAAATGAATAGATAAGCTGCTGCTACATTCTGATCTGGTGAAACTGAAGCCACGTGTTCTGTGGTTTCTCTCCTAGTCCTCTGTGCGATCTTTCCAGTACAGTATGTTTGTCTTGATAGTCCACAAAGGGATTAAAGTTTTTTTCCCCCTGTTTGAAAGATGTCCAAATCCTTTCATTCAACTGTCAAAGAGAAAAATACTGATTTTTTTTTTCTTTAAAGAACATGCAATGTGTTAATAGCTTTTTTTCCTCTTTGATGAGTTTGAATTCAAATTCTAAAATGAGATGGGAGATTCACAGAAATGTCTGATAGTCTTTTATTCCCACTAACTAAAGCATATTTGAACTTGATGGACAGTTTTTCTTAAAAAAGAAGAAGAAAAAAAAAGGACAGTTTCTAAATTATCCAAAGATTAGAATGAAATGCTTCGGCAGCTTTACTTCAAGCATTTAAGCCTTTACTCATGTATTCATTTATTCACCATACCCTAGAATGGTTCCTATGGTATTTGACTAGGAGGAATCTGCACAATTCATGCTGATGATAAAAGGGAACCATTTTTTTCCACATAAATATTTTAAATCCATTGACCTGATTCACAGTAGCTCTAAATTGATGGGTTTATTTATAAAACTTCACAGGTGATGGTTTGGTGAAGACAAGTAAGTTGTGTGGGTTTAAAAATCATAATGAGGGGAAGCTGCGATGGCTCAGCAGGTTAAGTGCTCTCTTTGCAGCCCCAGGGACCAAAGATCAAATCCCAGCCCCAGCCCTTGTGGACCCATATGCTGAGCTGGGGTGTGCCCCCAGTTCAGTTCTTGCCAGGGCCTATGCGGGAGGCTCCCGGCCCAGTTCCTGCCCTGCGCAGCCCTGTGCCCACCTGTGGAGTGAAACTATATGGAAAACTAATGCTGTCAACTATGGAGACTGCTCTGGGCCCTCCTCCTTCTCTCTGTCTCTCTCTGTCTATCTCTCTGTCAAAAAAAAACGATGAAAATAAATCTTTAAAAAAAAATCATAATGAGGAACAAGCATTACTTAAGCACAGCAAAACTGTGTACAAACTTAAGATATTGCAACCTTATGTCACATTTTCATTTGAATATTATAGCACTGAGTAGCATAAACCATGCTTAAAGGGAATGAGGAAAGCTTGCAACACCCAGAGGGAGGTGGTCCAAATCTTTCTATTGTATATGTTTACAACGGTTTTGCTGCAACCTTGGAATGGTGTAAATAAAAGAAAAGAAGAATTTTAAAATGCCACCTAAAAAACTGTTTGTATGTGTCTGTTGTTTATTTACTTGCTTGCTCTTCTATGAGCACAAGATCCTTGAAGCTTTCTGTCAAATACCAATCTTGCTTCCCCCAAAACAGGATTTTCTCAGTGAAAAAGAAGTAAATCTTTACAGTGTGTAGTATAAAGATTGGAGAGAGCTGCCTCTGGGGTAAAGAAATGTGCAGTGACTTTATTTTAGTGCAGGACACAGAACGTGAGGGACTGTAAGAAAGAGAGGTCCAAAGAAAAAGTCAGGCAGAAATATGAAGTATGGGACAAGAGAAGCCGGGATGGCTCAGCAGATTAAGCACTCACTTTGCAGCCCCAGGGACCGAAGACTGAATACTGGCCTCAGCCCTTGTGGACCCATATGCTGAACTGGGGTGTGCCTCCCATGCAGGAGGCCCCCAGCCTAGTTCCCACCCTGTGCAGACCCCACCCACCTATGTGGAATGAAACCACATTGAAAACTGATGACATACAACTATGGAGACTGCTCTGGGCCCTCCCCCTTCTCACTGTCTGTCAAAAACAATAAAATAAATCTTAAAAAAACAAAAAAGTATGGAACAGAGGGATTAGGAATATAAATAGAAGGAGTTATAGCAAAGACTGCGAGGCCTTGTTGAAAGAACTGGAATTGAATAAAGATTGAATGAACCTCAAAAGGAGTATAAGAGCAGCAGTTTCTACCACAGATAAGGTCACAACAGCAACTTTGAAATACTGGCTTAGCCAACAGGGTTTATTCTATTAATAGGAGGGGCTGGAAAACTACTATAAAGTACTTAATGAGAAAGAATGAACATTTTAACACTAAACTGACACCTCTATAATATGCGTCTGATTCATTGTTATATTTAAATAAAAATCTTAGTCAATTTGATCACTGTCATATTATCTCATACTTAAAGCTATCATTTAAAATCTCTAATCAATTTAACTTCTAAGGTAGAAGTCCTTGAGTGGAACCTACTGATGAAAAGGATGCCAGTACATAACCGTACTAGTTTGATTAATTATGTGTACACTCTTGCTTAATTATTAGAGATAAAAGAGAGATGATTAAATAACCAGCACTTCAAAACAGATGGTTACCTGGCAGAATATATATATATATATATATTTTTTTTTTTTTTTTTTTTTTTTTTTTTTTTTTTTTTTTTTTTTTTTTTTTTTTTTTTTTTTTTACTTGATAACCTCCCTTCTGTGGAAGGTGATGAATTTGCAAGCATTCAGAGATGGAGGCCAGCTGCTTAGTCCTGTTTCACCCTGCTCCAGATAGCCCTTATCTTGTCTGTTAGAGTCAATCAAGAAATTGTTCAGTGGTAGCTGACATACTGTGTATTATTTCTGGCACAACGCTGAAGACAACATGGGAAAGTTTCATACCGTGTTCTAACAGCAAGTGGAAGCATTCTTGGGCAAGTATTTTATACTCTGGCAGGGCTGGTTTGTAGAAGTTATTTATTCATTCACTCACCTCATATTTATTGAGTGAAAACCTATGATCTGGTAGGTACTGAGCAGTTCCCTCTGCTCATCAGGGATCTGGGCTAAATTTTAAATGCAGGTTTCCCCTTGGTTCCTAAACCTGTAGATCAGTATATCTAAATCCTATTGATATTTAGAGGCAGGGGTGTTGGCTCCTAAATGGGATGCCCAGGAGGACTTGAGGATGAACTAGAGCTAGAATTGGTTGGAAGCACCTCAAATGCAAATGTGTGAAAGCAAAACTTCCTGTGTGCTGCATGTAGAATAAATATAATAATCAGAAGAGCAATGTTTAGAAAGCAAGCTTTTAGGTAGGAGCCATGCAAGGTTACCTGGAAGGCTTTATTTATACCGTGGGGAAAGCAGAAGAAATAACCCTGTTATAGTGGGTGGGGCCTAATGTAGAAGACCACGCCTTCCCCAGTAAAGTTTGATTTGTATTTATTATTACAATAGCAGACAATGAAGAACAAGTGAAGGCTCTTGAGGAAAGTAATTGCTTTAGTACAATAAATTTCTAACAGTGTTTAGAAGGGACCCACCAGGACATCTGCAGATACAACATTCAGGTGGACTATTCTAACCCTCTAGGTAGAAATTTTGTTGAAAATGAGAAGTGAACAGCTAGTTCAAAGCTGCTAATAGTAAGATCATCACTCTTTATATCAACGGCACCTAAGCACGTTCTACAAAGTCACAAAATGGGTTGCTAGTAAGCAATCAGAGATTAAGGAGGTGAAGCACGGACGTGTATACATTGAGAGCCAAGGGGCAATCAACACCAGGTGCTATGGTATATTTCAGAAGGACCAAGGGTAGTAAATGCCTGCTAGATTTTACAACGAGGTAACTGGTGCCAATGAGGAGAAAAGCTAGGGTTTTATCAGTGGGTGGCAGAAAAAGCAAAGGCAAAAACTCGTAACTCCTATTTCAAAAAACTTGAAAGGAACAGTGGGGAAAGGAAAGCCTCTTCAGTAAATGGTGCTGGGAAAATTGGAAAGCCACATGCAAAAGGCTGAAGGTGAACTGCGATCTCTCACCATATACCAAAATTAACTCAAAATGGATTAAAGATCTCCAAATAAGAAAGGAAACAATAAATTGCATAGAAGAAAACATTGGCACTAAACTTATGGACCTGGGATTCAGGGAGGACTTTA
>PVKE010040225.1:0-14680 GCA_004027555.1 Craseonycteris thonglongyai
GGGGGAGGGGGTTCTTGATTAAAAATTTGGTCTATCTCCTGCTGTTCCCTAGCTTGTCGTGCATTCTTTCCAAAAATCGGGACTTTTTTAAAACGACGCGGGACAAATTGTTAAAAATCGGGACTGTCCCGCCAAAAGCAGGACGTCTGGTCACCTTACCTAATATGCTTATATGGCCCTAAGGGACCTAATCCTGTAGACATCTCCAGCTTCATTTCTCACCTCTTTCCCACCCAAACTCCACATCCTAGCCATCTTGAACTCCTTCTGTTACATTAATGGACTGTACACTCTCACCATTGGTATATACATCTAAATCTGTATCTATATCATCGATATCTACATCTATATCATTTATATATAGAAATCTATCATCTCTATCTCTATCATCTCTGTCTCTATCTCTATCTCTGTCTCTATCTCTATCTCTATCTCTATCTATCTCTATCTAGGCTGTCCAGAAAAAAATCCAGCCATAAATGCCTGTGTTTTTCATATTAATGGCTGGATACTTTCCAGACACCCCTTGTATATATATCAAGAGTTCCTCTATTTGGAATATTTCTTCACTTGGCTAGTTCCTATTTATTTTTCTAGGAACTCTTTCCCCATACACTAAATTAACTTGTTAGCTCATAACATATCCCCAATTCCATCTATACTAGTCAAGAAAGTAGAGGCTATTATGCTGTGATGATAATAAACCCCAACACCTTAGTGACTTAATCATGCTAATTTTTAACATTTAATTTGAAAATAACTTCAAATTTTCAAAAAGTTGCAAAACATAAAAATAGTGCAAGGGAACATCCATATACCCCTTACTCCATATACCCTATTAATATTCTATTCCCATTTGTATCAGTATTTGAGGGTAAGTTACATAAATGTGGGCCTTTACCCCCTAAATACTTCAGTGTGTATTTCCTTAGAGAAGTCTATTACACAACCATAGTACAATTGTCATCTTTATAGGTTTACATTAATATAAAACTTTTAAATCTAATCTAACAGTTGTATCCTGATTTGGTCAATTGATTTAACTATGTCCTTTGTAGCATTTCCCCCCTTCAAGGACATAAGCCATTCTAGGGGCAGATGTTGCATTTAGTTATCTCCTTTAACCTGGAATACTGTCAGTCTTAGTCTTTTCTGACAGTGACATTAAAAGTGTAGTTCTCATTCATGTCACAATCTGAAGCAGACTGGGCTGCCCTCCTCCACTGTGTACTTAAGTTCTCTGGAATGTGTGACCTCCAAGGTTATTGAAGCAAGGAAAGAGTGAGCACGGAGAAAGTATGCTCTGGATGAAAGCGACACATCACTTCTACTCACATGCCTTTGGTGGAAGTTATTCACATAACCCTATCAAATGCAAGAGGCTGAGAAATGTGGAAAAGTAGATTAAGTGAGATGAGAGACACCTACCAACCTTTGCCATGCTTCCTATACTTCTATCATGAAACTGGTCCTGTCCTATTGTAAATGCATACGGAACTAGTTGTCACACATGTAGATTTTTGCCTTGGTCACTGCCATCTCCCCAGCACCCAGTACAGTGCCTGGAACATAGGGCTCATTAAATATTTGTTGAATGAAGAAATGACCATATTGGGTCAGTCTATATCATTTTAAATATCATTCAAACTCAAGAATTGCAACAAATTTCACTCACCCTCAAGAACTGTAAGTGTTTAGAATATTCAGAATAGAGTCTACACACTGAGTATTGTCAAAGAATTTTCCCAAAACTCTCAGAGAAATAATCAATCCCCAAAATAAGACATAAACCTTACTAATGACCATAAGTAAAGCCAGGAAATAGTTAAAAACTACCTAATTGTAGTTCAAAAATTGTTTCTGGAATAGACACAGATTATAAGATGCTTACCCACTGCTGGGAAGGATATGTGAATTAAGTGGAAGCAAAGATTCCAATTAAGTCATATAAATATTGGCCCCATCTCCAATCAGTCTCTCTGGAGCCTTTTGCAGTTTGTTAGAGAAGATTCTCTGTCTCTCCCTTAAAGCTCTTGGATGGAACTCGATGCATATGTGGAGGTTTATAAGAAAATATATGTAAGACCTTAAAAATCTACATCCCACAGCTATGGAGAGTCACTCAATATCACAAAACTGGTAAATGACAATGCCAACATTAGAACTGAGATTTCTGATTCTATTGCTATCCTGCCCTTTTACCCAATAACCTGGTCAAGTCCCACCCAGCCTTGCTGAGCTGTTGCCACCCCTGTTTAGCTGTTTCTAGCTCACTATCCAAATTCATCTCTCAGTTAGTGTTGTGTCCCCCATGGTGCTCTTATCTTCAGGCTTAGGTTTAGAAATCTCTAATTAATGGTATTTGGGATTGGCTACTTCAATGTCTGTTTCTCACACATAGCCTTGGGAAATAGAGCCCTGTGTTCTTCACTTACTTTTCCCCCCAAGTTGGCCAGAATTGTTAATTGGCCAGAGTTGTTATAGATTTGATAGCATAAGCTCCAAGGCTCTTGTACCGTTCTGTTGCACTGAGGTTTCCTAGTCAGAAACCTCAGCTTTGAACTACCTCTGAAATTGGGGCTGGGACACCTAAGTGGACGTGATACGGCAGTCAAAGGCTCAGGAAATATATGCATCATCCTGGCTCAGGTAACAGTGACTTTTATCATATTTCTTCCCTTTAACATAGCACAGTTAGCTCCTTTGTAGAGGTTTTACCTTGAATATCTCTTACTCATTAAGCCCATTTCTTCCTTCCTGGCAGTCTCTTTGTACTGCAAGTGGACCTCAGCACTGGCTGCCATGTGATTTGTAGCCAGGGAAGCTACAGAGGTGCAGGGTGCCCAGAGAGCATTCTAGAAGGGATGGGAGAGTAGAAGAGGGGGGTGAAAGGTATGCTAAATGGTTTCTTTTTTCGAAGTAAAAATTACACATCCCCTTCTAGACTTTCTTACTAAGCACTAAAATGTTTTATTACCAAACCCTGGAAAGAGCCAGAAAAAATGAATATTAGATGTGTGGAAAGCCTTCTTGAAAGAATTAGATCATTTGGCAAATGACATAAAACAGTGATTTTTTTTTCAGCCTTGCATTTTCTTAATAGCCGACATATATATTTATGTCAGGTGCTCTTTAAGTACTTAATGTTCACTAAATATTTAAATCTTATATCAATCTTATGAAGTAGATGGCATTATTATGTCCACTTTTTAAAAGGGGAAACTGAGGTACAGAGAGATTGAATATAGCCAGGTCTCATAATATTAAGTGGCAGAGCTAGGATTGAACTTGGTAGTTTGACTTCAGAGTCAATGTGCTTAACCACTATGCTAAAACCTCAGGAAAAAACTCACTAAATTTCCTCACTTAGTGTTTTACTCTGTGTCCTCACTGGGACAATGAGACTAATAGTATTCATATTGCCAGTTGTACAGAAGAATAAATGGCAATGTCTCCATAACATGTACTCCATTATAATAGTTATTATTATTATCATCTTTGTCATTCTTTAGATATCAATAGGGACACCACAGCAGCTTCTTATGTAAACAGAATCACCATGCAAAGATGTATTCATTGAAACCCAAATAAATATTAATATTTACAGTTTTCAGTATTGAAAATCTAACTGCAAGAAGACAAATGTCATGGATCCAATCTAGGAGAAATTTTCTGAAATCTTTACCTCTCTCTCTTTGTGGCTCATTTGGGTTCTGGTCAGTTCGCAGAGCCAGCCTCATCATGAGGGGCAATTGGGAAGTAAAGTCAAGTCTAGACTCTCTGGGTTGAGGGCTTCCCGACTATACCTCATTCCAGAGTTCAGCCCTAGAACCTCAGATTGGGTGTGGCCTGGGTTAACCATCTGGAGAAGGTCCAGATTTAAAGAGCTGGATGGGGTGGGGGTGGGGAGGATGGGGAGGGAGGAATAGGAGGGGAAAACAAGAAAAACATTCACAGGCTCTTGGAGTTTTCTGGGCTCAAGTTAAGCCTTGCACAAAGCGGAAGACTAGCTGAGCTCCAAAGAGCTGTTCAGCCCTCATGCTAACTTCCTTCATGGAAGAAAAAAAGCCATCAAACCCACAGCTTCCTGCTTGGGGTCTTGTGACCACAACAGGCATCTAGCAGGAGGATGGAAGCCCGGAGGAAATGCAGCACAGGTGGAGAGAAGGGAGATTAAACAAAGTGAATGCCCTTTAGAAGCTCAGCCATGGGGAGGAGTGTCTGTCCTGCCTGGAGTCTGTGAGGCAGAGGGAGAGCCTTAGATGTTTACAAGGGTTCACGTAACATGGGGGGTGGGGGGGAGGTGGAGGAAAGACTCTGAAGCTGGCTGTTGGAGAATAAAGTTAAAAGAGATAATCCTGATGTGTGGTTTTGTCAGAATAGGATAAAAACTGTCACTAGAAAAAGAAAATTGCTCATGAAAGGGCATGAGCCTTTCTCATCTACTCAGACGAGTGAAAGAAAATGCATCTGCTCAGCTGCTGAACTCTGCTTGAAAAGCAAAGAAAAATCTATGAACCAGAAGAACTAACAATATCTCTGCCGGGGGCAAGGACTCGTGGTCAAATTAAAACTTCAGTTTGAAGAAATTGTTGTAAAAATTCCCAGACATGAAATTAATATAATTAGGTAATAGCTTCTGAACTTAGATTCCCTCAACAAGCTGAGGGGGATGGGAGGGCAGGGTGCAGGCTAGACTGGACCTATTAAAACGAAACCAGGGTTTGTGTCCTGCTGGTAGCTGCATGACTGGACAAATGGCTCAAGTCAGTGTGTTTTTCTTTTTTTATTTTATTTTATTTTTAATTATTTACTTTATTGTTTTTGACAAAGACAGGGAGAGACAGAAACAGAGAAGGGGGAGGGCCCAGAGCAGTCTCCATAGTTGTACGTCATCAGTTTTCGACATGATTTTGTTCCACACAGGTGGGCGGGGGCTGTGCAGGGTGGGAACTGGGCTGGGAGCCTCCCACATGGGAGGCATGCCCTAGTTCAGCAGATGGTCCACATAGGCCGGGGGCCAGGATTCGATCCTCAGTCCCTGGGGCTGCAAAGCGAGCACTTAACCTGCTGAGCCATCCCGGCTTCCCCCTTTTTTTTAAATTTTCAATTACAGTTGACATTTAATATTATATTGGTTTCAGGTGTACAGCATAGTTGTTAGGCATTCTTATAACTTACGAAGTGATACTTCTGTTAAGTCTACTACCCACTTAACATGATACATAGTTATTACAATAATATACACTGTGTTCCTGAAGCTGTACTTTACATATCCGAGACATTGAGCCACTGTTTCTCAAACTACAGCAAGAATTGATCCTCTGGAGCAGGGTTCCCAACCCGTCTGACACAGACTGGTATTGGACCATGGCCTGTTAGCTGTATAGGAGGTGAGTGGCTGGCAAGTGAGTGAAGCCTCATCTGTACTTACAGCCACTCCCCGTAGCTTGCTAATTACCACCTGAGTTCCACCTCCTGTCAGATCAGTGGCAACATTAGATTCTCATAGGATCGTGAACCCTATTGTGAATTGCACATGCAAAGGATCTAGGTTGCATGATCTTTATGAGAATCTAATGCTTGATGATCTGAGGTAGAGCTGAGGCAGTGATGCTAATGCTGGGGAGCAGCTGCAAATACAGATTAACATCAGCAGAGAGGTTTGAATGCACAGAGATCACAATAAATCAATTGCTTGCAGATTCATATCAAACCCTATCAGTGAGTGGCAAATGACAAACTACATCTGATGGCAGGCTTTAAGTCAGAATCTGACACTTATTTAAGTCTCTGTGTGGCCCGCCCGTTATTTTATTTACCACTTTCATCCACACCTATTTCTCACACTGCATACTTGTCTCAGATGGGACCATCTGGTGGCTAGAAAACAATCTCAGAGCTCCCACTAATTCTGCATTATAATGAGTTGTATAATCATTTCAGCATATATTACAATGTAATAATAATAGAAATAAAGTGCACAATAAATATAATGCGCTTGAATCATCCTGAACACTGCCCCCACCACCACCACCACCACCACACCTGTGGTCCGTGGAAAAACTGTCTTCACAAAACTGGTCCCTGGTGCCAAAAAGTTGGGGACCACTATCCTGGAAGCCTGGTAAAAAGGTCTGGTTAAAATGAAGATTGCTAGACTCCCCGTCCAGAGTTTCAGATTCCATAGGTGTGGGGTGGGGCCTAAAATTTACATTTCCAAAAAGTTCTCAGTGGAGGCTCATGTTGCTGGTCCCAGTACCAAACTTGGGGATCCACAGGGCCTACTTGGGCCTCAGTTTCCAAATCAATAAAATGAAAAAGCAAACCAGGTGACCTCTAAGCTCTTTCCTGTTTTAAAGTTGTATGAGAAGAATAACCAGGGGAAAGCAGGGACAGTGGCAAGAGAATTATGTTGCAGCAGCTTGCCGGCTGCCTTGACTTACCAGAAGTGGTTGTGCAAACATAGAAGAACTTACGTGGGTCATTCAGCTGGTTTATTGGAGACCAAACAGCAAGACAGGACTGTGAGTAATGCATCCTGGGCAGCAGCAGCAGCAGCCATACACAAGCGCTTCCTCCCCACATGTTAAAAAAGAAAAAAGAAAAAGGTAGGAGAAAGATCAGAAATATCCTCAGTCAAAATGATGTTAATTTGGTAAAAGTCCCAGTCAATTTGTGAGGAAGAGGCAGCCACAGGTGGCTGAAGACAGACACTCTAGTTGGTGATGCCAGGGAGAGGAGAAAATTTTGAAAACATATACATTATCACATTTGACTTTAAATGCAAAGTCAGTGGCTAGTTTTTGTACACTTGACCACTTTCATATGCTTCTATATGAACATATTGGTTATGTTTGGCTTTTTTGGTAGAAAAAATAAACTATTTTTAAAATTACATTTAAACTCCAGAACCCATTTAAGAGCCTAAGAGCTCATATTCACTTTATACTTGTTAGTTTACATAAAAATAAACTAATAAACTTTGAGCCTGATATTTTTTGACTATTTGGTCTCTTCCCTTTTCATTTACTAATAAATATATGCCTCTTACAATCATAATGTATATGTGAGAATGTTAAACTAAGAACTGTTAAGGATATAACAAAGGATTTTTAAGCAAACTTGATATAATTATGTATTTTATTCATATTTATAATTGAGTTTCAATATATATAAATATATGTATGTATAATGAAACCAATGTAAGTTTCTTAGAAAACAGTTATATAACTTTTTGTAATATTCACATACCATCTCTTCCACAATGTCTCTCCTGTTCCCTCACAATCAGTTTCATATAGTAAAGAATCTCGCTTTTAGACAAGAGCCTTGCTTAATATGTGTGTATATATGAGGGCTGTCTGGAAAAGATCCAGCTATGTAACCATCTCATAGTAACAATGGCTGAATTTTTTCCAGACAGGCTATATATATGGGGGGGGGGGGGGTGTAAATATATATATATATATTTCCCCAATTACTTTTGTGGTTAAAAATATGACATTGGAGCAAAGTCACTCTAATTTTGAATTTCAGGTCTACCATTTGATAGCTAAGAGACTTTGAGCAATTAACCTACCCTCCATAAACCTTTGTTTCCCCCCCAGGGAAAACAGAAGTAAAAAAAAGTATGGGATTATTATGAGGATTACATGAGTTAATGTACAAGGCCTGACAATTAAGTTCACAAATTTGGTTGGCAGCACTATATAAACTCGGTAAGGTTTCATAACCTTGGTACATCAGTGTCACATAGCTGTGTTCATGTTGACATGTTGGTGGTGTCTTGTTGAGTGGCGATCAGTATTGTTGTCGCATGTTTTTCTGTGTCATGATGAGATTGTTGGAGCTTAAATTAGAGAAACAAACAAACAAAAAAACATTAAATTTCTTGTTCAACTTGGCAAGATGGAAGTGAAATCAGGGACATGTTAGTCCAAGTGGATGGGGATAATGCCATGGAGAAAATGGCAGTGTACAAATAGATTAAATGTTTTTCTGAGGGGAGAGAAACCATCACTGATGAAGAGAGGTCAGGGTAGCCAGTAATGAGCAGAACTGATAAAAACATTGCAAAAATACATCAAATTGTGCATCCAAATCGTTGGCTGACTATGACCAGCGCAGCAGACCAAGTAAACATCGTTATAGAAATAGCTAGGAAAAATCTTCACTGAAAAGCCTGTTATGAGAAAGGTGTGTGCAAAAATGGTCCCAAAGGAGCTCACCAATGAACAAAAGCAAAGGAGAGTGGAGTTTTGCCGAGATTTTTTGGAGAGGTAAGACGGTGTTTTGGGCGATGTTATCACTTGATGATGAAACATGGGTGTACTCATACAACCCTGAAACAAAGCATCATAGTGCACAATGGAAGTCAACCAATTCTCCACAACAAAAAAAAGGTTTGTCAGTTCTAATCACAAGTCAAATTAATGTTGCTAACTTTTTTTGATATCAGAGGGATTGTTCATGATGAATTTGTACCAAATAGACAAACAGTCAACCAAGTTGACTATTTAGAAGTGCTAAAAAGGCTGCATGAAAGTTAGATGAAAATGACCTGAACTTTTTGCCAATAACTCATGGCTCTTGCATCAGGACAATGCGACAGTTCAATGGCACTGTGTGTGAGGGAGTTTTTAGCCAGAAAACAAATAACTGGATTGGAACACCCTCCCTACTCACTGATCTGGCCTCTGATGACTTTTTCTTTTTACCCAAAGTTAAAGGAAATATTGAAAAGAAAACATTTTTATGACATTCAGGACATCAGGGTAATACAACAATGGCTCTGATGGCCATTCCAGAAAGAGTTCCAAAATGGCTTTGCAGGGTGGATTAGGCACTGTCATCGGTGCATAGCTTCCCAAGGGGAATACTTCAAAGGTGACTATAGTGATATTTAGTAATGAGGTATGTAGCACTTTTTCTAAGATGAGTTTGTGAACTTAATTGTCAGACCTCGTATAATAAAGCACCACACTATGATAGCTATCACTTAGCCAGGGGTGGCGAACCTTTTGGCGATTGAATGCCAAAGTTTATGAAATAAGAGTATACTCGCTCGACTCGCATGCCAACCCGTCGAGTGAGATAGAGGTATCGATTATTTTTATGTCTATAAGAGCATAAACAATAATTTTTTAAATGGTATTCACAGCTCCGCATGCTGAAATAATTGCTCCACATGACACTTTGGGCATGCGTGCCATAGGTTCGCCATCCCTGACTTAGGCTGACCAGTTGTACCATTTGAAATGGGACAGTACCATTGTTTTCTGTCCCATTTCAAATGATTCACCTGGTCAGCCTACTAACACCTTGAGCTTAGTCCAGTGAGACGAGGCTGATTATATGCACTGTTTGAAAACAGGACAGTACTGTTGTTTGCTGTCCCATTTAAAATGGTACTTCTAGTCAGCCTACTATTGCTATAAAACAACGTGACATGTTTTTCATTAAAATATTTAATAGGAGAAGCCGGAATGGCTCAGTGGGTTAAGCGCTCACTTTGCAGCCCCGGGGACCGCAGATCGAACCCTGGTCCTGGCCCATGCGAACCCCTATGCTGAACTGGGGAGTGCCCCCAATTCAGTTCTCACCAGGGTGAGACTCCGGCCCAGTTCCTGCCCTGTGCAGCCCCGCCCACCTGTGGAATGAAACTATGTGGGAAAACCAATGATGTGCAACTATGGAGACTGTTCTGGGTCCTCCTCCTTCTTTCTCTCTGTCTCTGTATCTCTCTCTCTGTCAAAAACAATGAAAATAAATCTTTAAGAAATTTTAATAAATTATGTATGGGAGCTTTAATAAATATTAAATTAACATAATCAGTTCTAATTTTAAAAATTAGATTTCTATTTCCAAGGTTAACTTCAGAGATATTACAGAAAACCTGTCAGATGGATTTCAAGAGGAGAATGTTGATAAATGTGCTAACTTAACAAGCAATGACCATGACCTAAGGAAAATAGGATCATTTTATGAATTTGACAGTTGGTCTTTTCTGTTAGCTTTTTAGCCATCAGTTATAGCCAATAATTCATGTCTGAAATGGTCTTTTTTTGCCCATATCTCTGACCTTAACTACTGGCTCTTTTGATTCTCTTACCACCACTTTCTGCATCCCAGTCAGCTGCCTTCTTGCTATTTCCACCCAAATCCCTCTTCCATATTATCATGCCTATCATCATCACATTTACAGCTAGCTCAAGGCATTGGATTCACCTAGTGTGTGCAAAGTATGCAAAAAGACCCAGGCATTGCATTAAACTGCAGTTCTTGTTAAGGTCTTCAATGATATGTTTGGTCAGTAATTAATTATGCTTATTAAATCAGCAAGCATTTAGAGAACCACGTCCCCAACAGGGCTCTGGGTTGAGCACTGTGGGTGATCTCCTTTGTGTGTGTATGGTTGTGGGGGAGGGAGATGATCTTAAATTCTAACAGGAGAAATACGTAATATCTAGATGCATGTAACTATT
Source organism: Craseonycteris thonglongyai (assembly GCA_004027555.1). Lineage (NCBI taxonomy): Eukaryota > Metazoa > Chordata > Mammalia > Chiroptera > Craseonycteridae > Craseonycteris > Craseonycteris thonglongyai. The sequence continues at coordinate 10,488 of PVKE010040225.1, forward strand.
GTATGTAAAAGGCAGAATGCAATGAGTATCACAAAAGAGCTCCAAACTAGGACAAACCATTTAGAAGATAAAATCTCTCCTCACCAGGAGAGGTCTAGGAAAGCAGGCTAGAGAAAAGAACATTGAGAAGTTTTGAAGTTTTGTATTTCTCTAGAATAGCGTAAGTTGAGAGAGGAAATTCCAGGCTATAGGGATGATATTTATAAAGATATTGACATATAAAGGTGGGGTTTCCTTTGGCCACAAGTAACACAGGGAATATAAGTCAGTGAACAATACTTGTTAATATTGACTAACAGTTGGTGAACACTTGCTAAGTAATTTCTGTACTTTTGTCCATTATTTTATTTAATCTTCATAACAACCTAATATAGTAAGTATTAACTGAAATCAACTTACTTTCCTATCCCTGGAAACAATACCAGAACCAGGCAAAAATAGTTTAGCTACTTGGTCTTAAAATACTTACTCTTGGAAGATAAGACTGTGAAGCACATACAATAATAACTCACTTTAAGACCCTTGCCTCAGTGCCTGCCAATCCAAAGCTATTGTCATAAACTGCTCAATCCTAACCTCTCCTGCCTTTCAAGATCCACCTTAAAGCCATGCATCTCAGGTGCTAAAATACTCTTTTGACTTCCCCCTTCTGAAACAATACAGTTTTTGCCAAGTACTGATCTCTGCTTTACTGCAGTTAAGTCTAATAAACTTAGCTGTGTTTGCTTAACAGGTTTTCTAGGTTGTCTTTGAGGAGTCAGCTGTTGACATAGTAACATTATATCCGTCTCATTTTACAGATGAGGAAACTGAGACACATAAAGGTGAACTAACTTGTTTAGTGTTTCAAAATCAAGCAACAGAGCTGAGACTAAAACCCAGATATTTTTGATGCTAAAGTCCAAGCTCTTAAACAGACATTGGAGGCTATCAATGGCAAGCTGGGAAATTGCATATTTTTGGTACCTAAACAGATGTTCAAAGGCCTCCTAAAGGCGTCTATTAATTAGGAGTATGGACCAACCCAATATTCCTTCACCCATAGCACAAGAGTAGACGATACTCAGGTTTCTCCTAGGGGTGGAGTTGGCTTATGGTGTCATGATTTTAATCACTCCATCTAAACCAAGCTTGTCCGACCCACGGCCCATGGACCATATGTGGCCCAGGACAGCTTTGAATGCAGGCCAACACAAATTTGTAAACTTTCTTAAAACATTATGAGATTTTTTGCAAACATTTTTTTTAGCTCATCAGCTATTTTTAGTGTTAGGGTATTTTATGTGTGGCCCAAGACAATTTTTCTTCCATTGTGGCCCAGGGAAGCCAAAAAGTTGGACACCCTTGATCTAAACCATGGTTTAGCTTAGCAGGCCCCTTGATTTTCATTCTGGAGTACCCAGAAGATGGGCCTTCAGACATCTCCTGATGCTGCCAACCACAGCACTTCCAATTAGGGCTAGGGCTCAAACATTTATGCTGAATTTTCAAACTTCTGGTCATCAGAGCACAGCCAGCTTCTTACTGATCCTTTTCTCCAAAGCTATTACTTTGAAGTAGGGAGCAGAGTAGGGACTAGGGAGGTATGTAGGAAGATTTAATTCATTGACTCTTTTCCTCCTGAAACTCAGGTAGAGTAAGATTTCGGGTCTAACTTCTACTTGATCACTTGTTTTCTAAATTTAATAAGCAAGAACGTCCTCTGGCTAAGTCGTGCTAACTGGTACAAAATTAGCCTTAAATATATGATCACCTCTGAACCAAAATACAAAGGCTGCCCATAAAAAATCCAGCCATTGTCACTGTAACAAGAATGCTTACATGACTGGATACTTTCCAGACATCTCTTACTTACATAATTAGAAATTCTTTGGCTTCTATTTTTCCAAAGCAGATAAACTTATACAGAGGAAAATTATCTATCATACATAAGACAGCATCTCATTTGTCTTTTTTTATTCCAAACTTAAGTTTAAAAAATTCCCCAGAGAATTTTAAATTTTTACTGCTTCAAAAATATTAGCTTAGCTCCCAAATTCATATCAACTATAAACTTGAACATCAAGTCTTCCATCAAAATCATTAATTTTTTTTAAAAAGGGGGTAAAAGCAATGACTAGCTCCTGGAACATACCTTTATAAACCTTCCTCCAAGTTTTATTAATTCATTTAACAACTTAAATCCACCAGCCATATATTTATGCAGGACATATTGTTCAACATCTCCATAAGAATGTCATCAAAATTGATCAGAATTCTAGTTGAAATTCAGACAAACTGAATCTCTATCTCCCATTGATCTTTAACTCCAGTGATCCTATTAAAAGAGAAAACGAGACTAATCTGGCATGACTTATTCATAGTGAGCTAGGTTCATTATCTACTTATTAATAAGTTCTATAATTTTCTAAATACAGATATCAAACTTACTAGACTATATAATATAGAATATCCTATATTCTTCTTATTTAATTCCAACATTACTTATATATTTTTATTCTACAGGGCCTTTCCAAATCACCACCATGTCCTAAAGGTTACCAAGTTACCCAGCAGTTTCTATTGTCCTTCTCTCAGCCCCCTGAAATGACATTCTCCTAGGTTCAGAGATTTGAGCTCAGTTTCAGAAACTAAGTAGACTCTTATTACCTCCTCCCAAGTCCTGTGCTTCACATTCCTTAATAATTCTTAACCAGAACTGTTTTTCCCATCTGAGAAATTAATATCTCCCTTCTCTCTATATAGACAGCAATTTATTGGCACTTACCTCCTAGCACTTGCTCCCTGTCCTTGTCCATCGTTCATTGCAAGCTGCTTAAATTCAGGGATCAGGTATTATTCACTTATGTGTCTCTTCAGTGCCTATCACTGTGTAGCTAAGAGCCCCATCACTCTTTGTTGAGTTGTTGCTGCATGGAGCCCATGAAAAATGACATTTTCAAAGAGTAGTTCAGGATGATTAATCTGGCTGTGACATGTGAGATACATGGAAAATTGTGGAGCAATAGAAGCAAAAAAATCACTTAAGGAGGTATGGTAGTATCTTAGTAAGAGATTAGAAGGGCCTAAACTAGGATGGTTGCAATGGAAATAGAAAGAGGGCACCAATATGAGTTAAATTGTGGGGAGAGAATAGTAGGCATGATCGGCAAGTGATAGAATGTGGAATGAATATAAGTGCAGCCAATATGACAAGCTGATGACCAAAAATTCATGCTGTCCTAGAGTATTGTCAATAAGTGACTACCCAAGTAGGGACTACATTTTCCCACCCCACTTTGCAACTATGTGGGGCCACACAACTAGATTTTGTTATAGAAATGAGAAAGGAAATGTTATAAGTCCCTCTGAGCTCAAAATGGCTTAAAAGTGGGTAAAAAATCTCCATAATCTTTTGCCTCATCTACCACCCAGAAGGAAAGAATTCCAAGGTACTGGAGGACAATGGAGACACTTTGGAAGAAGACTGTGTCCTTGAATGGCCTCATGGAAGGCCACCTACCAATTGAGAACAATTATACTGTGCTTTACATGTGTGAGACACAAATTGCTATTGTGTTAAGCCACTGAGATTTTTAGTGTATCTATTATAGCAGCTTATAATTATCTTAATTATAATAGAATAGAAAGGGGCAGAAAAAATCGTGGGTGCTTTGGGGTCTCTGGTGGCATTCACTACTTTGGGGGATGGTGGCACTGTCTTAATATAATGAGTGATATCAGGAGGAGGGCCAATATCAATACCTAGCTGAATGACATCATCATGCAAGGAAAGTGCCAGAAAGCTCAGCTTTAGACTCAGTTGCTCCCCGTAAAAAAGTATATCTTTAAAACAAGTCCCTTAAACTCGTCAGCCTCAGTCTCATCTGGAGGGCAATACAGGGAGACAAGTCTTGTTAGCAATAAATAGCTATTCCAATATAAAATGGCATTATCATTTTATCAAACCCTTTTAAAACTATAGGGGACCTTAGAGATCATCTAAGTGAGGAAAACACGAAGTCTCATATAGCAATTACTATTACTGGGAATTGCATTAACTCACATCATTTTCACAACACAGATACTACTATTATCATCACCAATTTATAGATGAAAAGAACTGAAACACAGATGGTTATTTTCCCAAGGTCACAACACTAGTAAGTGGAAAAGTAGGGATCAAAACAAGGCAGCCTGGCTCCCAAATGGGT
>PVKE010040226.1:0-14675 GCA_004027555.1 Craseonycteris thonglongyai
CGGTCCTCGTGGCCTCAAAGCGAGCGCTCAACCCGCTGAGCCGTCCTGGCTTTCCCCCTAAGGATGATTTTAAAGGATGAGTATATCTTGTGAAAGTGTAATTGAGAAGCTGTTTTTAAGTGGGTTAGATGTGGAAAATATACGCTCAGAACAACAGAAGAGAACACTTGGTCTCAGTCTTTCAAAGGTAAAAACGCTGCCTTTTACTTGCCCACTTAACCAATATTATGTGACTCTTCTGATTATGTTCACAAAGAAGCTGCCTTTTCTTTCTTTCTTCACTGGCGGTTGTCTAGGTCAGCAACCACTTTCCTGTAAAATGTAATCACAATTCCCACCTCTCTATTGGTTTCACTGTCTCCTCCTCCTGTTCCCCCCATCTTCATGAATCAGCAGATATGCATGACGTCATTTCTTTATTTGGCAGTCTCACTGGTGTTAAATGTCTCCCTGCCAGTAGTTAAGCTGGTGAGCCCACTTCTACAGTTCTTGCTTTTATTTAAACCGGTGGATGTTTTGAATGAAGAATGAATTTTGAATCATGGCAATTTGGTTAGAAAACCAAAAATCAACCGAGGGATCAGATACAGGCCGGGAGTCCCTTACAACCTGAAACCATGAATCAGAATTTGATACACACAGTGACTTCTTACCATCTTGTGGTGCTTTTCAAGACATAACCAGTTGGCCCTAATGTGAGTAGGATATTGATGTCTTAAGTTTTTATTATAGATATGGTATGTGAGCTTGCTTAGTCATCTAGGCCCTGTCTTAGGCATTAAAAAATTATAATTAAAAAATTTTTATAAGACAGCTATGAAATAGTATACAAAATATATGTATACATAAAACCTTATTTATAAAAATATTAAAATAATATTTATATGTATTTTACATTTTACTAATATATTTATATAAGTATATAATTTATAAGATATATCAAATTGATGACATATAAACATTTATAAAATCTGTTATCCTGTATAGTTGACCTGTTACCAGACTTCTCTACTTTATTCAGAATATAAATCACTATAGGAACTTGAGCGTGAACACTGTTCAGAGTTCTTAGGACCTCAGTTTGCATCTCCTGCCATGGGAATGGGCTACATTGAGAGGTGAGTGAGAGGGTAGGAATGGCTCCTTCGAAGAAGGCTGAACAGCCCTCACTGATTGAACTACTTATGTAGATCCTCAGAGTGAAATGTCTACATTTGTTTCATTGAATCTGACTGGTTATTTGACATTTCCATCTTGAGGTTTCAAAGACACCTTTAAATTTTTAACACTTTGGTCAAAACCAATCTTTTGATCTCCTATTTACCAAGCTAAGCCTGTGCCTCCTGTTGTGTCCCTGTCTGATTCCTGTTTTTGTATGAGATACCCCCGTTCCGTCAGTTGCTCCAGCCAGACACCCGGATCACCTCGGATGCCACCTTCCTTCTGCACTGTTCCACCCATATTGAACAGTCGTATCAATGTATCTCCAAAATATATCTCAAAGTCATCCTCTTCCTCTTCCATTGCCATAGCTTTCCCATTTCTTGTCCTCCGTCCATTCTTTTAAAAGTACAAGTCTGACCCTGCCACTGTTCTGTTTCAAACTCTTTTACTACCTCCCATTGCGCTCAGAAAACAAAACACAACAAAACCCAAATCCTTTATCTGGCTCTGAATTATCTGGCTTCTTCCTACAAACTACCACCTCATTTCATGCCTTCCTCACCTTGCCCACTCTTCTCAAATGCCACTGGTCTTTTTTCAGGTCCTTCAGGTATGCCCAGCTCTTTCTGGTCTCAGACCCTTTGCACATGTTGTTCCCTCTGGCTGGAGTGCCCCGTCCCCAACACACACACACACACTTTGGCCTCTCAGTCTTGGCTTAACTGAGTTCCTCTGAGAAACCTTCTCTCAAGTTAAGTTAGGTCCCTGTCTTGTTTTTTTCTCACAATACTGCATCATTTTCTTCCTGGCATTTAATATTTGTAATCATATGGGTAGCTGTTTAATTTATTTTTTCTCTCTCTCATTAGATTATAAGTTCACAAGAGCAAGGGCACGCCTGTTTGTTTTCACATCATATTCTCAATTCATAGCCCTGTGTGTGACACATAATAGAGGCTGAAGTATATTACATAAATGAATGTCTTTGTATAAGAAGAGAATACTCATATCAAATTCCTAACATTTTTCCTTTGAGTGTAAAAGGTAGTACATAGCTTTCTTGAATCGCAGGCATTCAATAGATGGTGCTACTACTATTACTATATTGCTGTGATTCTGAATATCCTGGTGTTTGTATTCAGAGGGAAACTGCTTCTTACACTTATTTCATGGTTCCTGACACTTGGTTAATAATTTAATTTTAAATTATTACTGAGACTTGCCTCAGCTGGAAAAAAGAATCTATCTAGGTTCTTTAAAATGTCTGAGCTTTACTGTACTATGTAGAAGAGCAAAAATAATTTGCTGTTTTGATAGTGAAAAAAAGATATCTTCTCCACGTGTGTTATTCGCCCCCCCACACACACACAGTGCAAAGTTTCAGATACCATATTATCTTTGTAATAAGAAGATTGTGATTGAATGGTAGGCAAGGCTGTGACAGCCATAGTAACGTGTAATTTTCCACAGCATGCTCCATTTCAGGAGTAAGAGGGATGCATATGTGAAAGGACATGATGGATTTGACTGCAGCAACTTCTTAGTTGACAACTCGACAGAACCCGAGCATGTCTTCCACTGCAGGCACATTTCTAGTGCATGAGAACCACATGGGGAATGCCTGCCTCCTTGCTCAGCTTGGATGTAGTGGTTGATTTTCTCTAGCTGCCTTTTCCAGATCCAGTGACTTGAGTGCTTGTAACATGCTTTCTGTTTTCTTCTTAATTAAAGAAAATATATATATAATTGCCTCTAACATATGGCAACCTTTTTGTAATTGCACTTGTGCTAATTTGAAAATGCTGTTACATAGTTTTGAACTCTTGTTATTTGCTAGGAGTTCTACTAAAAACTCAGGCTGGGAGTCTACACTAGGTTTAAGTATGATGGTTTCATTGTGTTGTGGTGTGGACACATAACACAGTTTAGCCACATGTCTTTTATGAAGAGGAGGCTGTGTGTCCAAGTCAGTGTGTGGTAAGCACCTGTACAAAATACACTGTAGACCTTAGGTGGGATACACACAGATTGAACAATACTATCTCTGGTGAAAAACAGGTACATATGGAATAATTAGATCCAACAATTTATGCATAGGGGTCCTTGGTATTCAGGGTGCATCCACATGCACACTGTGTTGTTGAGCCTCACAACAGCCTTTGGGACTGATAATGTTATACCCAATTTACTGATGGCAGAAGTGAGCTTCAGCTGTTAGGATGTGTTCAAAGGGGTATAAGTGGTAAGTGGCAGAACTGACGCACAAAGCCTGAAGATTCTAAGCCCCCAGCCTTAAATTTTATGGTACACCCTGTTTGAATTCACAGGAAGGAAAGATATTCATATGTCACTGGGAGGCTGGCCTGTGGCCCCCTACACACAGCCCCTGCACTGCCTGCTCTCAGTTTTGGAAGAGACCCTGAAAGCTGACCTTGCAACATCCACTCTCACTCCATCAGTTATATCCTCTTTTCTGCCCTCTTTTCTGCTGTTCTGATCTTACCACTGGTTTTCACGTGTCTCTCCACTTCCACTTTTTCCCTTGATCCAACTTCCCTTTCTTGTCATATGTCACCTATCTTCCTTTATCTCCTTTCTTCCTTTCACAATGAGATCATTTTCTGAATCTCCTTGATGAATGCCATTCATTCCTCAGCCAGAAACTGCTTGTCAGTAAGATCTTCAGTGGTGTCTGAGTTCCTCGTTTTCAGCCTTAACTCTGATCTTCATGTGGAACAGCCACCGTTTGCAGGATGTGTCCTCTTGTAGTTTCTGGATGCCTTCTCTCTTGGCTGCACTTCTGCAGCTGCTCTGTATCTTCTAGTGTTCTTCCTTTACGCCACCCCTTAAGCAGGGAAGCCCCCCAGAGGTATTCATGGTGCTTCGAGTCATGAGAACTGAACTGAGTTATGCATAGGCCATCTGTTCATGTCCCGGAGCTATTCCTACCACCAGAAAGATAACCACCCCAAGATCTCTAGTTCCAACCCTCTCCGGGGATCCAGTCTGAATATATAATATCGCATCATGCCCAAAATGGAACAGAAATTCTTTCCGTCTATTATGGAATTGTTCTCCAGTTTCCCAAAATAGAAGCGTCGGTGTTGTCTTCATATGGCGTCATCGGGGAACCTTGATGCTTTTATCTCAGAATTATTTATTATGGCCTCCTAATTAGCCTCTCTTTCAGTCCAGACTCACTCCAGAAAGTCTTTCATTCCACTTCTAGAGTTACCTTCCTCTCCATTTAGTCTGATTATATCACTCTCATGATTAAAGGTCCCTGACTGCTATTTGTCTTCTCTACAGTGCGAGAGCCAGTTCCACTCATGGGCACTAGCAACAGTGCACTAGCTGCATGCAGTAGCCACTCAGAAACATTTGCTGAGTGAATAAATCTGGTTCCAATCTCGCTTGTTGACTTTACCTCCCTGTGACCTACCTTCATTCTGTTGCATACCCAACTTCTCACCATTTTCCAACACCTCCAGCTCTTTACTATTTTCTGCTTTTTGTTGTTTGCTACTTTTCTTCCCTGTCCTTTATTAAATTCCAACATAAATCTATTTTCTCCTGGGCACCTTATAACTTATTCTTCAATTCGGAAGAAGAAATACTTCTATCCTTTTCTTCATTGTCTTTTGTTAAATTAAATCAGCTGTCATTGCATTTCTTCCTTTTTGTTCTTGGCCATTTCTTTTGTTAATTTTTATGGTATTCCTGATTTAGATGTTTTTTTAATTCTCCAAATGCTTGTGTGAGGATATTTAATACAGTTGGGAATGTTGTGTTACAGTTTTCTTCTGCTTCATGGTTGCTTGGTGGGGACAATTTTCAGCAGCTGTTCAGTTTTGTTCTGTTTTTTCTTTTTTTTTTAATATATATTATTTATTTATTTATTTATTTTGACAGAGGAGAGAGAGAGAGAGAGAGATACAGAGACAGAGAGAGAACTGAACTGGGGGAGCTCCCAGCTCAGCATATGGGTCCGCACAGGCCGGGGCCGGGATTCGATCCTCGGTCCCCGGCGCTGCAAAGTGAGCACCTAACCCACTGAGCCATCCCGGCATCACCATTGTTCTGTTTTTTCTATTCCTGGGCATTTCATGGGTGTATTTCCTAGTTGAAGCACTGTCCTTTCTGTTGGAATAGTGAGGTACAGTTTCTTTGATAGATGATGGTGGTGGTGATAGATGGTGAGGGTCTGGTGGGTCCAGTGTCTCTTTAATTTGTGTGGGTGGTATCCTTAATATCTCCACTTCCTTCATTGACAAAACAAGCACCTTCCTTCTCTTTGTATTCTTCCCTCCTTAAACAGCACTTTTCCGAGGCCTCTGGTCTTTTCCCCTTACATGTAGCTGGTACCAAACCACCAGATTGGTCTCAGACCTGTGTGTGATTTGTGGGCACCCTCTTTGGGGGTGATTTGTCTGTTTCATTGAAGTCCCCTCCATGCCCCTGTTACTCCTTTTCAATGGGGTTCCCTGCTCTTCACACCCACTGGTTTGCAGCAGCAGCAGCAGCTCTGTTAAAAATTGGCATTTACTTCTACTCACGGGTAGCTTGAAGTTGGTGGTATTCTCTGTTCCTAAGCATGCTGAATGGCTTTGGGCTTGTAAGAATATTGTCCTCGGGGAAGCCGGGATGGCTCAGTGGGTTAAGCGCTCACTTTGCAGCGCCGGGGACCAGGGATCGAATCCCGGCCCCGGCCCGTGCGGAACCATATGCTGAACTGGGAGCTCCCCAGTTCAGTTCTCTTTCTGTCTCTGTATCTCTCTCTGTCTCTGTCAATAAATAAATAAATAAATAAATAAATAAATAAATAAAATAGAATATTGTCCTCTTATTAATTTTGTGGTATTTTGGAAAGGATGCAGAGAGAGATTTGGATCCAGATAGCCACTATTGTCCTTCAAACCTGGAAGGTTCTTCAAGGAAAGTTATATTCGCCCCACTTTTAGATGAGAAAAACAAGTCTCACAAAGGCTAAGGGAGTTGGCCAAGATTTCAGATACTAAGTACCAGGAAATAAGAAAACATTATTCTGTTGTTTATCTCAGAGAAGTTGAATCCCCTATTATGAAGCTTAAGTATGGTTTAGCACAGGGGCAATGTGCATTTTCTTGATAAATTTTAAAAATCTTACGGGGGAAGTGATGGTCCTCTGAAAATGTTTAATGTTGCTTTGAAATAAGTTTCAGGGATTGGTTGTGGGTGTGATAGTGTATAAATATTTACAAACTGAGAGATTGTGTGGCTTTATCTTTTTGCAAAGAAAAGTTTTCGGTACCGGTAATATTCTCTTGATGCATATTTTTGAAGATCACCAAAAAATGTAATCTGATTTGTAACTCTATGTTAGTTATTTCAAGGCTTGAAAAGATCAGCCACTGGTAAAGAACAGGGTTCTATTTTTTTAAGGAATGATAAGGAAATAAGGCACTCTGCACACAACCACGTCAGGTTCCTGTTACTGTGAGGATGGTGATGGAGACATTTTTGTCAAGTCTTCAGTCTCAGTGTTTCTCTTGAGCTTTCCCTTTGGGGATATTCTGAATCCCCCCAAATTTGCAAAACCAAAAAGTACAATGAAAGAAAAGAGATCACTAAAAATCTTATCCAGAATTAAATATTGTTAATTTTCTGCTATTGTTTGCCCTGCTGGTGTTTTTGTTTGTTTGTTTATTTTCCTTACTCTATGTATTGTATTTGAGTGTTAGATTGTAGCCTACTTTTTGGATGTACCAATAAACTGTGAACCTGTTTTCAATAAATCATCTATTGCATGATGTTTAGTAGCTGTGAATTTATTCCTTTACATAAGTGTGCCATACTTTGCCTGATCGGTCTGTTACTGTTGATTTAGGTTCCTTTAGGTCAGTTTTGCTATTGTAGCATCACAGTGAATATTCTTGCAAATATATTTTCGTATACACTTCTAATATATAAGGAGTTACTGACTCTCCTTTTAAGATTGATTGCCAGTGTTTTCTGTTTGGACAAATAGAATAAAATGTGCAGACCCTTTTAATGTCTATTTTGTTTCCTTCAACTTTTCATCTTTTATGTTTGAATTTAAGGAACACCCTGTAGGGAGTTCCTCATAGGCTCATTCCTTGACTTCTCAGGTTTTCTCCTTTAGGATCACCTCTATAGTGAATTTTTCTATTTTCTATAACTTTAGGGTCCATCTCTATTCTATTGAAACCCAGACACTAACTTTTTAGCCAACTTATAAGTAAATCTGTGCTATTATAAAATCTCTAAATTGCATGTTCGATTCATAATCTTGTAGCAGAATCCTCAAACGCTGAACGTTTCTCGCCTTTCTCAGCAAGAGACAGTTCTTTTTTTTTTTTAAGATTTATTTTATTGTTTTTAACAGAGACAGAGAGAGACAGAGACAGAGAAGGGGGACGGCCCAGAGCAGTCTCCATGTTGAACTTCATCAGTCTTCCACATGGTTTTGTTCCACACAGGTGGGTGGGGCCACGCAGGGTGGGAACTGGGCTGGGGACCTCAAGCATGGGAGGCATGCCCCCTCGAGCCAGAGGCCGAACCAAGGGCAAGAACCGAACTGGGGGCCTCCTGCATGGGAAGCACACCACAGTTCAGCATATGGGTCCTCATGGGCCAGGGCCAGGATTCAATCCTCGGTCCCTCAGGCTGCAAAGCAAGTAACTGAACCCCTCTGAGTCATCCCGCCTTCCCCAAGAGACAGTTCTGAGGTGCAGAGATGAGTTATATATCTGCCTACTGGACATCTTTACTAAGATCACCAGGAAACATTTCAAATTTCAAGTGCAAAATAATAACCAGAGCTGCTAACATTTTATTGAGATTATTGTGTGCCAGGGATTATGCTATGTGTTTTACATGCATTAGCTTATTTTATCACGACAGCCATTTAGGTTCTGCCATAATTCCCAATTTACAAATAATGAACACAGAGGCATAGAAGCTCCCATAGAAAGCTAGTCAATCTTATTCTGCCCTTTACAGATATGCTGTGTGGTTTACAAAACAAGAATTCTTGATGCTTCCCCCTACAGCCTCCCAAAGTACCTCTTATCTTGGTAAATTGTGTGCTGTCAACCCAGCAGCTCACACGAGAAAGTTGGAAGATACCTTTGCTACCTCTTTCTCCCTCATTTGTCAGTATCTCCTGGTGATCCTACCTTCCCAATATATCTTCAATAATCCCACTGTCCTGCACTCCTCCTGCAACTCCCCCAGGTCAGGCCCCTGTCATCTCCTGTCTCATCAGCTCCTAGCCCATGCTTCTCTGTACTTGCCCCTCAGGACTAGTCCTCACACAGAGTGATCTTGTAGAAATGCAAATCCAATTTGTTACTCCCCAGTTCACAGTCTTCCATTGCACTTGGAATGAATAAAAATCACTGCTCCAACTTAGAAGGCTGCTATTTGTCTTCTCAGCCTCACTTTCACCTCCCTTGACTAAACTATACCATCTCTTTCTTGGAGTTTCTGCACCTGCTTTTCCTTCTGCCTGAAATACCCTTCAGCTTTGTTTTTCACCTGAAAAACTCCTGTTTTTCTTTCCGGTTTCATTTTAAATGTCACTTATGCAGAACAGAAGCTTTCTCAGGTTCTGAGATATAAATGAGGATTGCCCCTTACATTTTTAGACCACTGCCTTTCACCATCACAGTACTAAACACAATGTATGGTCTCATAACCTTAGACTTAGACTCATTTATGATATAATCTTAGAATTGTTGGGATTGTTTTCTATCCCCTCTCCCACCAGCGGTGCCCTGAGAAAGCTGTGACTGTGGCAGTGTTGTTCACCCTTGAACCTCAGCCTTGGCACATAGTAAATATTCATCAAATATTTAAATAAAAAACGAAAACAAACATTGCGCTGTGGGTGCCCCTGGATGTGAGATAATCTGGGATGTTTTCTCTCTTGTGAGTGTGTATTTGATTCTCTGTGTTTGGCCATCAGGAGCCTAAGGACTTAAGGCAGGGGACCCACTTTCAAGCAAGCAAGGGAGTGGTAGGCTCAGGGAGTAGAAGATACATAATGGAGGAGTAAGAATCAGAGGAGGGTAGAAAGAGCCACAGCTCTGCTTCTGTCTCAGTGGGAGATCCCTCTGTGATTTCTAATAGGGGGTGAAGGATTGCATTAGACCCAGTTCTTAAAGTTTCATTTGGTCAGCCATCTACTCTGTCAAATTTAGCCCCCTCAACTAGAGGAGGATCAGTGTTCCTACAGCATAAAATTTCATTAACTGTGGATGTGCCGTTTCTGCTTACAAGGGCTTTCCATGGGAGCAGAAAGGAGATTGCAAGGGGCCCTTCATGCTTGACTACTGCCGAGGCGGCCGTGTTCAGCCAGAGCCTCTCTGCAACTATAATATGTCATCATGGCAATCTAATCTATCCTCCAAGGCACCGGTGTTGGGATCTTTTAAGGCTCACATTCGTGTCCGTTTTGAAAACTGGTTCTTTCTGCTCCCGCACTCTTCCTGCCTAAAGCAGTGAAGCCACAGAACTGTGCTTTAAATTCTGAATGCCTATAACTAGTGACAGGGCCCTCACAGGCACTGGTGCCAAATGGGTACCGTTTTTTCCTCACCAGACTACAAATAATGGTGGCAGCAACCATCCTATGTGTGTGCTTGTCATTGTGTAATGTTGCCTTTCGAAATGCTAGACTCTGAACAGAAAGTCATGTGCTTTCTCATATTTTCATGCTTCCGTGTTTAGCCTTTGGATTCTCAAGAATATCTGAGGCTGAAGAGTGGTGTGCTGTTGAAACTACACTTGGCCGTGTACCTACTACACCACAGATGCTCCCGGGGCATGTGCAGATTTCAGGGGCTGAGTTATTGATTGCTGGTTTCTGGGTTGGAAAGCCACCCTTCATTTTTAAAGATTGTTGCCAAAAAGGTATAGAGGCTTGAATGTTATTACTTCATTTCTCCTTTTTTAAAAAATAGTGCTAATCTTAGTAATTCCCAGCAGGGATTGGCAAACTTTCTCTGTAAAGTGCCAGATAGTAAATATTTGGGAGTTCATGAGCCATATAGTCTGTCACTAGCTATTTAACTCTGCTGTTGTGCAAAAGCAGCCAGAGACAGTACATAAATAAATGCGTATAACTGTAGTCCAATAAAACATTTATTATGAAATAAACAGAGGGCCAGATTTGGTCCATGGGCCTTCGTGTGCTGCCATAATTAGCATAATTGCCCAAATGAAAACATTTAAGGCAGGGAAGATGGTTTGGATGAAATACAAAATAAAAGACTTCTGCTCTCATATGGTCAGTGCCTAACCTCAGATTTTAGAGAGGAAATCAGTAGTCTTTGTTCAACAAATATGACTAGGTTAGATGCCATGTATATCACAGAGAACAACAGGGGTTGAGACCATTTGAATAGAACCAAATGTAGATGTGCAGAGAGATATAAATTCTATCCTATTCATTATAATTACTGCCAATACTTCTAGACTGTTTTTGGTCAGCGTGAATTAGACGTTTGCTATTCCTTCTTTCCTGACTCGATGAGATCATGGAACAAGTCTCGCTTAGATTAATTTTGAATCTTCTAAAATAATGTGAGCTTTTGGTAAACAGTATATCAGGGATCAATTACCACATGTGAGCATGACCCTGATGTGTTAAGTATGAGGTATGATCAGTATGAAAGCACTAGTTTGTCTGCAAACCCTCAACATTTCTGATAGAGTGGACTGTGGACAGAATGGATAAGCATAGAAGGTGGCAATTATTGGGGCACATTCAAACCACTATATAACAGTGCAACTTGTCACTGTTGATGAGAGGTGAGAACACAGGTTTCAAGAGTTGCTTTTGAAGACGTAGGAAAGGATGACAGATTTGAGTTTGTTGATCAATTACTATTGTGAGGAAACTCCTTCCAGGAGACATGAAAATTTCATGTATCCATGATTAAATTTGATGTGGGTAAAAAGATTGTTGGATCACTTAGTGGTTTAATGGATTTTTAGATCTGGTCCAACCCTTTCCATTTCACAGTTGGGGAAACTGAGGTTATCCCAGTAATACCATCATACTCACTTTCATATTTCCCTGTATATGTACATGCTATATATTTTAAAGGGTTGAATTTGGAGTTAGCAATCAAAAGTGGATATAAGGGTATGTTCTTTATCTGCATGTTGATTTTATCCACCATTGTAGTGGAGGTGGGGTTGTGAGTTTGCATATTTAGCAAATAAAAATAGGAGAGCGAGTTGAAATTGGATTTCAGATACACAAGGAATCATTTTTTCCATATAAAAGTGTCGTATTAAACTCAATATTTGAAACATAGTTATACTTAAAAGATTCCTTGTTTATTTGACATTCAGATTTAACTAAAAGCCCTATGTTTTGTTTGTCAACCCTACTGAGGGCACACAAGATGAAAGTTGAGAAAGACTAGTCATGGTGGCAACTAGATTATGTTAGTTTGCAAATTCTAGCGTCTACCTAGGGAGCTTATTAAAAATTTCCACTTTCAGGCCCTGTGAGAGTCTGAACCAGTAGGACTGGGATGGGGCTCAGGTATTAATTAGTGTTTCTAAACAGTGCCCCCAGGTGACTGAAAAGCTTTGGGGCCTTGGTTCTTTTATAAAGTTCACTGACTGATGTTCTCTGGAACAAAAGTTTTCAAGGAGGTAAGCTCTCTGGTATTGGCAGCATTGTCCTCCCCTGGCTGGAACTGTTCGGGTTTTGCTCCATTGCTTGTGTGTTTGAATACTAATGAGGGTGTACTGAGTCTTACTCACCAATCACTCAGCCCCTTCCTCTCCTTCATTTCCTTCATATCACTGTGTGACATCAGGGCCTGAGCTTAGTGGACAAGTGGGAACAGGCCATATAAAGTGGACTGATTTGGGGGAGGGAGAAGACAGAGGAATGGTTCAGTCTAAAATACTATAAATCTCCTTTTCAAACTCCCTGTTCTCACTGAATTCCTCTGGTCTCCCACTCTTCAGTGAATCATGGATCTTTAGAGTTAAAAATGACCCTGGAAGGAGTCATTTGATCCAAAATCTTTGGAACCTGTTTAAGTCCCGGTGTTCACATCAACCTGTGGTTTGACCTTGAGGTCTGTCTCTGCTGCAATCAGAGTGTTCGATAAACAGTTGACAAGCTCAGCTCCCTGACTTGGATCACACGGGCAGTCATGTGGCTTCAGGGACAAAGGGAAGTTTTCCTCTTTGATGGCAGAAAAGCTGTACAGCTCTATGGTATATTAGAGGACAAAAAGCAAAGAGTTTGTATTTAGAGAAAGCAGCATAGTTTCTTAGGGAAAAGACCCCTTCTATGGATAGGAAATGTTAGACTGAAAGGGGAAATAAAAACTTAGAACCTAATTCGATCGTGAAGATTTTACTAACAGGGTGATAACTGGAATGGGAGTTCTAGCTTGAAGCCTTGATTTTTCTTGAAGTGACCAGCCTTTCTGCTTTGGTGTTGTGTAATGTGCTCTACCATAGCAAAGGAGTAAGGGCTGAGCAGTTTCAACCATATTTTTGTTTAGTAATTTCATAAACAGCAGCTCATAGGGTCTTCCTCTGGCTATCCTGAAATTCAGCCATTAGCAGGTTAGCTGGTGCTTCGTAGGAAAGTTATGTGGGAAAAAAACAGATAGGTGTTTGAAGTCTCCTGAGGAGGAGTGAACCAGGTCATTTCAGGCCAATCTGAAAGACCAGGGTGGAGAGCTAAAATGAGAGGAACATGTTCGTCTAAACCGGATCTTAAAAGATGTTGGAACACCGCAGGTAGCACTTGTGTATACACCTATTATTTGAAGATAAGATTAACTCAGAAGAATTTATCCAAGTGATTTTCTTACAAGTATATTTTTGAACTAGGATGCTTATTTGAAACATCACTCTGGCATGCTTATTTACTTTAAAACTTGGGCCAACAACTGCATACCAGGCTGGCCCATTTGTCCTTTCAGGGTGCCCTCTATTTCTTGGTGATTAGACTGGGACATTAGAGTAGAATTACACCTACGTATCTGTCCATCTCTCTCTCTTGCTGCCTCCCTCCCTCCTATTTCTTTCATTATGTGTTGTACTTTGTGATAGTTTTAACTGTGACTAGGTTAGCCTAACAAACAAGTTTTAAAAAATAAAATAAAATAATGGTCCATATTCTCACTGTGCTACCTTTAGTTAGATATATGAGGTCTGTCCAGAAAGTATCCAGCCACATAAGAAAAATCAAGGCACCTGTTGAAGATACAAGATACAAGAAATATTGTACATAGGACAATGATGCCTCAGTCCCCTCTAAAGTAGGCACCTTGAGACCTCACACAGTTCTCCTAGAGTTTCTCCACTGTTCAAAACACTGCAAAATCTTTTGTTGGAATTGCCATAAACGGCCTCATGTATTTTCCTGAATCTCATCAATGGTTTGAAATCTCTTCCCTTTCAAAGGTGATTTTACTTTTGGGATAAGCCAGAAGTCACAGGTGCCAAATCTGGGCTGTAGCAGGGCTGAGTCAATTTGATGTTTTACCAAAAAGCTGCAAGAGATGTGATGCAGGGGCAGGCACATGGTTGTGATGAGGCTGCCAATCATCAGTTGCCCATAGCTGTGGCTGTATTCATTGTATTGGATCGCTCAGCCATCGAAGAACATCGAGGAAGTATTCCTTATGAATCATCCAAATAATTTCCCCAGAGAAATGGTCAAGCTTAACGAAAAAATTGATGCAGATTCATTGCTTTTTACTTGCTCAGTCATTTTAAATGCCATGGCTACCCAGTACACATTTTCACTCAATGGTGTCTGTAAGACAGTGGA
The DNA here is from genome assembly GCA_004027555.1 of Craseonycteris thonglongyai. Taxonomy (NCBI): domain Eukaryota; kingdom Metazoa; phylum Chordata; class Mammalia; order Chiroptera; family Craseonycteridae; genus Craseonycteris; species Craseonycteris thonglongyai. Next base: position 13,988 of record PVKE010040226.1, read on the forward strand.
AAATTACTGAGGCCTTGACCAACGCAGCTGGGCCAGCTCAGCAATAGGATGTCTTATCAGGGAATAACAGAATGTTCAAGGATGAAGGCTGTTGCTCTTAGCTCAGGCGTGCAACCGCAAGGCTTGAACCCTGCAGGACCCAATAGAATTGCGCACTCGGCACCCTCCCCTCCCCTGGTTTGAGTTGTGAATAAAAAGAAAAACTTGGTGTTTAAGTCAGGGCTTGTTGCTCCCGGATGAAACCCGGGGTGGCAGCCCAGATTCGAATTTGCTAATAAAATCTCCCTCACCAATTGGCAGAAGAGGGTCTGATTCCACCAAATTCTTTGTGTCATGGTCGTCTGTCTCGCGGGTGGTCTCATTCGGCACAACAGTGTCTAGCACCCCCACTGACTAGTGCAGTGAAGTTGTCATTGTTCACATATGTGCAATCCAGTACACTCACCTCGGCTGCCAGGTTACATTGATGTCACACAAACTGTTCTCATTATATTGACAATGGCTGAAGTTTTTCCAGACAGTACTCATATGTGTGTCATAAAAATTAGGGAGTCAGGGGAAGCCGGGATGGCTCAGTGGGTTGAGTGCTCACTTTGCAGCGCTGAGGACCGGGGATCGAGCCCCGGCCCCGGCCCGTGCGGAACCATATGCTGAACTGGGAGCTCCCCCAGTTCAGTTCTCTCTCTGT
>PVKE010040228.1:0-14678 GCA_004027555.1 Craseonycteris thonglongyai
ACCCTTTGACAAATACCTCACTAAGCAGACAGCCCTGCCCTCCTTTGTCCCTACTGTATATATACCGCTGTAACAGAAATAAAATTTTGAGGCTTGATCAGAATCCTGTCTTGCCTCCATTTCTTCGTGTCTCCTGTCTCTTTTCCTTCTTAGGATCCCCCTCGCTCCGCGTTGTCGTGCCCTGCAGGTCGGGGCACAATTTACGTCACATAGTTCCATGTCTTTAACTTTTTTTCTGAGCAACTTTGTTCCCTTGGATATTCATAGTTGTTAGTGTGTTTTTCTTCCTGGGCATCTGTCTGCAAGAGTGGATCTTGCCACAAGTAAATATGAAGAGGTCATTTGCTTGCTTCCCAGTAGGTATTTTATTTTCTCTCTTGGGCTAGAGCAGTTTATTTTCTTTTGATTTTTCAGAATTCTTATGATGGGAGAGTTCCTGGGAGGTAGGCTTCTTCTCTTTGACCCAGTCACCTAGGTCTTGGTGCCATGGAAAGATGTGGTGGGTTATGGGGCTCTGAGCCTCTGAAACCCTACTACTAGTCCTGCAGGCAGAAGGTGTTGTGCAGGAGTGTCTCAGCTTCCCTGGATGCTCTTGCTGGTTTACACCAGGAAGGGTGGGACAGGGTTTGTTGGATGAGGCATGGATTTTCTTGTGGCACCAGATAATGGCAATTTCCAGTCCATAGCTGACTAAACCCTACAGCTCCCTCCGTGTAAAAACTGGGCAGAGGTGGAAAAGGCAAGCTCTGGGAGGCTGGGGGGAGGCAGCCAGGTTCTATGTCTGTTTTCCACCTGGCAGGGAGGGCAGTGTAGGCTTATGCCTTCTATATGCCCCCAAGGTCTCTGCCTTGGGTGCTGGGTTCATTATACTATATAAAAGCTGGTCCCTCAGTCAGGAATGTATGGGGCCAGAAAAGGAACATACACTCCTATCTCAGTTCTTTTTTCTCCTGGGACTACATTTCACACCTGCCATGTCCAATCTTTCTCCTGGGACTGCTCTGAGCTCTGGGCCCACCACTGTGTCAGTACCTCTCTCTCCCAGGATGGTACTAAGCTCCAGGCCCATGTTCCTCAGCCCTGTCTCACTCCTCTCTCCTTGGCTCTGGACTGTGTCCCATAGCCCTGTCTCCACACTTCTCCCTTCCCTTTTCCCCAGCTCTCCCCCTATTTCATACCTTTACGTATTTCCTTGCAATAAGTGTATCTCTAAGTGAGGTTATGTGTTGCTCTGGAATTCCCTTGTTGACTTACAATTGTTCAATTTGTTGTAACTTCCAAGAGAGGTTTTAAGAATCTCCTCTCATGGCCCTATCTTGATGATGTCTCCCAGATCCTGTTTTCTGGATCTCATGGGAACTGCTACTTTGTAGGTCAAAAGACTTAATTATGGGCAATTTCTTATGACTCAACCCAATATTAATATGTGAGTTAATAAATTCTATTTCATTAATGTCTACATGTTTTTTTTTCATTCCCAAATTTCTCTTTCCATCTTGAAAAAGTAGCTTGCAATTCTATACCTAAATTTGTGGAACAGATCAGCAGTCACTTCTTATATACATAATGAAAGGGATAATTTTTATTAGCCCCATTTCAAACTTGAATTAAGCAAGTAAATGGTTTTTTTTAAGATATATTTTATTGTTTTTGACAGGGAGACAGAGAGAGACAGAGAGAAGAGGGAGGGCTCAGAGCAGTCTCCACAGTTGTACATCATCAGTTTAACATGGTTTTATTCCACATAGGTGGGCGGGGGCCACGCAGAGCAGAAACTGTGGTGGGGGCCTCTCATATGGGCGGCATGCCCCCTGGAGCCAGGGGCCGAACCTGGAGGTGAGAACTGAACTGGGGACCTCCCACCATGGGAAGCACACCCCTGTTAAGCATATGGGTCTACATGGGCATGGGCCAGGATTCAATCCTCAGTCCCCAGGGCTGCAAAGGGAGTGCTTGACCCACTGAGTCATCCTGGCTGACCCCTAAATTTGTTTTTATCTAGCAATCCCTCATTGTCTAAAATCCTTATATATTATAGTTTTAGTTGCTTAATATTACAATCTTTATTTTACAGATTAAGTAAATGGGGATGCAGAAAATTTGGCTAACTTAAATTATATACCTAGGAAATATCAGTCAGGATTTGAACACAGATTGTGGGTACAGAGACTATTTCTTAAATATATTCTAACACTTGTTTCTTTTGTTTGAAAGTAGCCCAACTCTGGTTGCACCTAATGATTAAAAGTGAGGTAGGAAAAAAATGTTTACAAGTTATACCTGCCCATCAATAGTAACACTTATGAAATGACTGGGTGGTTAAAAGGACATTCACCCATGAGTTTTATGTTATATTGTTGAACTATTGGTTTACCAATCATGTAAAAATCTGACAACCTAACACAAATTATTTTTCCTGCAGGATCACTTAATTGATGTAATCAAATGGCTGCTTTTTCAGATAATAATTTACTAATTTCAGTTTTTCATTTTTCAACTGAAAATCAATCCCTGGCTCTGTCTCTTCTCTTTCTGGTACCCCTATGATACGAATGTTGGTTCACTTTACGTTGTCCTAGAGGTGCCTGAAACTGTACTAATTTTTTTGAATTCTTTTTGCTGTTCTGGTTGGGTATTTTCTGCTACTTTAACCTTCTAAATTGTTGATTTGATCCTGTGCTTCATCTAATCTACTGTTGATTCGAATGTGTTCTTCATTTCAGTTATTATATTCTTTTTTCTGACCTTTTTGTTAACGTTTTCTATCTACATTTTTATGTTTTCTGTGTCTTTGTTAAAGTTCTCACTGAATTCATCTATTCTTCCCCTAAATTCATTGAGCATCCTTATAACCAGTGTTTTGAACTCTGCGTCTGGTAGATGTCTTGTCTCACTTTTAGTTCTTTTTCTAGAGCTCTGTTGTGTTATTCATTTGGGACATGTTTTTTGTCTCCCCATTTTGGCTGCCTCCCTGTGTTTGCTTCTATGTATTAGGGTTGCTATGTCTCCTGTTCTTAGTAAGTGGCTTTACATAGGTGTCCTGTAGGCTACAGTGGCACGGTATCCCTGGTCACGAGAGCTAGTGCTCTAGGTGTGTCCCTTGTGTGTATTCTGTGTGCCCTCCTGTTGTAGTTGAGCCTTGGTTGCTGCTTGCATGTCAATGGGAGGGGCTGACCTCAGGCTAATTGGTTGTGAGGACTGGCTGTGACTTCAGTGGAGGAGCTGTTGTGCAGGGTCTGACTCTAGAGAGCAGGATTCATCTTAGCAGGGCTCTAGAGCAGGCTGCTCTCTGGTTTCTAATGTGAAGAAGTGTTCTGGTGTAGCCACATGCTGACCATGAGCACGATGGGCCTGGAACTCTTGAAAGGGGCTCCACTATAGGCCAAGTTCAGCTAGAGTTTGTGCTTTGCTCAGGCCCACAGGGCATGATCCACAAAGCAAGCCTCAGATGACAGTCACTTGTATTGGGATTAGAGGTGCGTGGGAGAGGCCAAGTAACAAACTGAGGGCAGCTGCCACTCATGCAGGGCTTCAGGTTGCTTAGCAAGTGGTACACGCCAAGGTCAGATACTGCTTGCTTGCGGTTTGTAAACCTTTAAGAGATTTTAGGAAAGTCCACAGCATGAGCCAAGGTGGAGGTTTGTATAGCAAAACCACTGGATGCAGGTTCAATGGATATCTAAGTTGGGTGGGTCTCTGAATCACCAGGGTGGGGTGAACAGTATTAGCCAGGTTGATAGAGGCTCAGATATGGAGGCCACCTGGATCTGAAGGTTCAACCATGAGGGTTCAACCATGAAATAAGGGATCTTGTCAGCACTTCTGTCTGGCCAAAAGCTGCCCTTCAAAGCCTCGGCCTGAAGCCAGACAATTCAGTTCCTACCCATATGACCGTGGCATTTTTCCAGCTGCTGCACCAGAGCTGGTGGAGCTCAGTGCGAGTCCATCTGTAAATTTGTGCAAGAGACCTTTTAAGACAGTGATCCCAAACCTTTTTGGCACCAGGGACCAGTTTCGTGGAGGGAAATTTTCCCACAGACTAGGGGTTAATGGTGGCAGATGGTTTTGATATTATTAAAGTGCATTACATTTATTGTATACTTTATTTCAATTATTATTGCATTGTGATATACTGGATTCGGGAAAAGTAATGCCCCTTTTTTATGAGCTGGTCAACTTAAAAATGGGTGTTATGTCTTTTGGGATCTGTATAATGAAATAATTATACAACTCAACGTATTGCAGAATTAGTGGAAGCCCTGAGCTTGTTTCCCCTGTAACTAGATGGTCCCATCTGGGGGTTGATGGGAGACAGTGACACCCACTTTTGCTTCTGTCCAGTCTTCTCCATAATCTCGTTTTGGTTGCTGTCACTGCAGAAAACCCTGCTTCACAAAGAAAGAATATTGGAAATGGAAGCAGGTTTTTAAGTGCTTTTGTGGCAATCTCAGGACATTCCTCCTTGATTTTAATCTAGGACTTAGAAATTTGAAGTTGTCTAAACCATACATTTAAGAAGCCTACTGTCATTTACGATCTCAAACAATTGATCCTCTCCTAGCACGGACAAAGTAGATTCATCTGGCTTATTCCAAATGGGTTGCAGATCCAATTCTTCCCAGTTCAGGGGCCTTTTCTGGTTGGGAATTAATGCTCAAACTGCTTTGAAAGCTGAGACAGGTGATCCTGCACCAGCTGGGAGAAAGAAGGCCCTGGCTCAGTCTCTTTCAAAATTTCTGCTAATGTTTGAAATATGTCAAAAGTTGTAATGTTCACTCAAGGTCCCCATAATTCTAGTTTGGCTTTGAATGCAACCACTCTATCTGCTGACATAAACAGTTGTCATTCTCCACTGAAATGACATATTGAGTGCATTGAGAAGGTTGAATATGTCACACAACTAAGCAAGTTCTGTGACCCATTCTGAGTCACTGAAATGTGCTCCCAGTGGTGACTTATTTTTCTAAATCTCTGGTGTGGCTCTTCTTGCGCAAAAGCTCTGGTCAGTGATTTACCTTTAGAGAGCCATCTCACTTTTGTGCATATAAGGATAGACATAAGGGAATACACGAAGTCTGACAATTAAATTTGCAAACTTGACACAATGCGCTATGTGGGCAGCACTGTACAAACAACTCAGTAAGGTTTCAAAACCTTGGTATGTCAGTGTCTTACAGCTGTGTTCATGTCAATGTGTGGTGGTGTCTTGCTGAGTGGCATTCATTATTGTTGTTGCGTGTATTTGTGTGTGGTCGTGAGAATGTCAAAGCTTAAATTAGAGCAACGAACAATCATGAAATTTCTTGTTAAATTTGGCAAGAGTGGAAGTGAAATCAGGAACATGTTAGTCCAAGTTTATGGAGGTAATGCCATGAAAAAAATGGCAGTGTACAAATAAATTACATTTTTCTGAGGGGGGAGAAAGCATCATTGATGAAGAGAGGTTAGGGTGGCCAGTAACAAGCAGAACTGACAAAAACATTGCACAAATTCTACAAATAGTGTGTCAAAATGGTCGGCTGACTGTGAGAAGCACAGCAGACCAAGTAAACATTGATAAAAAAATAGGAAAATGCTAACTGAAAATCTTGGCAAGAGAAAGGTGTGTGCAAAAATGGTCCCAAAGGAGCTCACTGATGAACAGGAGCAAAGGAAAGTCGAAGTTGTCAAGACCCTTTGGAGAGGCAAGAGAATGTTTTGGGCCATGTTATCACTGGCGAACAAACATGAGTGTACTAATACAACCCTGAAACAAAGCATCAAAGTGTACAATGGAAGTTAGCCAATTCTTCAAGACTAAAACAGTTCCGTCTGTCCAAATCAAGAGTCAAAACGATGTTGCTAACCTTTGTTGACATCAGAGGAATTGTTCATGATGAATTTGTTCCAACTGGACAGTCAACCAAGTTGACTACTTGGAAGTGCTAAAAAGGCTGCATGAAAATGTTAGGCAAAAATGACCTGAAACTTTTTGCCAACAACTTAGGTCTCTTGCATCATGACAATGCACCAGCTCATATGGCATTGTCCGTGAGGGAGATTTTAGCCGGTAAACAAATAATTGTACTGGAACACCCTCCCTACTCATCGATTTGGCTCCCAATAACTTTTTTTCTGTATCCAAAGATAAAGAAAATATAAAAGGAAGACATTTGATGACATTCAGGACATCAAGGGTAGTATGACAATAGCTCTAATGGCCATTCCAGAAAAAGAGTTCCAAAATTGCTTTGAAGGGTAGACCATGAGCTGGCATCAGTGCATAGCTTCCCAGGGGGAGTACTTCAAAGGTGACCATAGTGATACTTAGCAATGAGGTGTGTAGCACTTTTTCTAGTATGAGTTCATGAACTTAACTGTCAGAGTTTGCACTTTAATGTGGCTTATAATTTTAATATCCTGCAAAACATTGTTCAGATCAGGTGACATTTTCGGCTAGCCAGCATTTCTCTATGGAGAACACAGTGTGTAGACTGATATTCAGATATGACCTTTTTGATCTAAGTAGAGAAACCAGAAAGCCATCCATATCATGGCAGCTGTTCTGTTTATGCATATACCTACACAAAATAACCAATTCAGTTTTCCTGATATGTAATCACTCAAAGACTTGAATAGTTCTGTAACTGTGCTGTTGGTTGGCAACAAAAGTGCACATAACATCCTCATGCACATCCTCCTGAAAAATATATTGCACATAAACAAGCATTGTTACCTTGTTGTCAACATCAGTAGACTTGTCAACCTGAATTACATACCATGGAGATTCACTAATCCTCTCTACCAATTGGGCTTCCATATCTTCTGCTATTTCATCAATTTGCCTAGTTAGGTGCTAGCCTAAAGAGGAACACGTGTCACCTTTCAAACTGTAGCCTTTCCCTAAAAGTTCATGACAAATGTCCCTAGCAGGATCAACTGTTCACCAAGAATAAAGGGCTTCTTAGTGATTAGCCACTAAGAATGATGATGAAGTGGTAACCTTCAATATTTGTTTCAATTATTCATTTCTTTTGAAAAACTCCAAAGGTTTGTCTTTTAATTGCAGGGTGCTTGGTCTCCATGTGGCTAAGCATTTTTGAAGATTTCATGGCTTCATTGGATAACCACTTGCCACATACTACATTGAAAGAGGGTTTGAAGGATATGAATCACCTGTTGTAGTGAACCCATAATTTAAGTGGAACTCTTGACAGTTTCTTTTCTTTCTTCTTCTTTTTTTTTTAATTTGATATTATTGTTTGAGAGGAGGGAAGAGAAGGTGAGAGAGAGAAAGTGAAGGAGGGAGCCCCAGAGCAGTCTCCATGGTTATACATCATTAGTTGTGAGATAGTTTCATTCCACACAGGTGGATGTGGGGCCACGTGGGGCGAGAACCAAACTGGGGGCCTCCTGAGTGGGAAGCGAGAACCTCCACCATCATCTCAGCAGTTGCCAGTTGTGCCGCAATTCAGCATATGGATCTGAATAAGCCGGGGTGGGCCTCCATCCCCAGACAACAGTTTTAAGGCAAGCACTCAACCTTCTGAGCTATCCTGACATCCCAGGTATTCTGTTTTAAATGCAGCTTTCTTTTAGTTGGTAGTTTTAGAGTGTTCTGCTGACTCATTGTTGGGTGTTTCCCCCTTTGGAAAGAAGCTCTCCGGTGACATTTGTTTTTTACTCATTTTGGCTAGGGTTAGCTTGTGGTCTTACCAAAACTATGACCGAGATAAGCACACAGTGTAGGAAAGAAGGCGTGGGCAAAAGTGGTAAATAAAATAACATATGGGCCATGTGTGGACTAAAATAAGTGTCAGATTCTGACTTAAAGTCTGCCTCCAGATACAGCTGTACAATTGAAGGACATCAACTCACCACTATAAAGCCTGTCACCAGATGCAGCTTAATTGTCACTTGCCACTCACTGGTAGGGTTTATATATGAGTCTTCAAGCAATTAATTTATTATGGTCTCTGTGCACTCAAATCTCTATGCCCATGTTAACCTGTATTTGCAGACACTCCCCAGGCCTACACTAGCATCACTGCCTCAGCTCTACTTCAGATCATCAAGCATTAGATTCTCCTAAGGAATGCATAACCTAGATCCCTCACATGTACAGTTCACACTCTTATGATAATCTAACACCGCTGCTCATCTGACAGAAGGCAGAACTCAGGGGGTAATTAATGCAAGTGATGGGGAAGCGTCCGTAAATATGGATGAAGCTTCGCTCACTAGCCTGCTGCTCACCTCCTGCTTGCTGCATGGTCCGGTTCATAACAGGCCACAGACCCATAGTGGCTTATGGCCTGGGGATTGGAGGCCCCTGCTTTAAGAGGAATACCTGGGACTCTAGTGCCCTCTTTTCACTTGGTAGCTATAATCTGCACTGATTTTCTTTTTTTTTAAGATTTATTTTTATTGTTTTTGACAGACAGAGGGGGAGAGAGAGATACAGAGACTGAGAGAAGGGGCCCAGAACAGTCTCCATAGTTGCACATCATTGGTTTTTCCACATAGTTTCATTCCACAGGTGGGCGCAGGGCTGCACAGGACAGGAACTGAGCCGGGGTCTTTCCCCGGTGAGAACTGAACGGGGGGCACTCCCCAGTTCAGCATATGGGTCCGCACGGGCCGGGGCCGGGATTCGATTCTCGGTCCCCGGGACTGCAAAGTGAGAACTTAATTCACTGAGCCATCCCGGCTCCCCCCCCCCTTTTTTAAAAGATTTATTTTTACTGTTTTTGACAGAGAACAACAGAATGAGAATGAGTCAGAGAGAAGGGTGAGGGCCCAGAGCACTCTCCATAGTGCATGTCATTAGTTTTCTACATAGTTTCATTCCACAGATGGGCAAGGGGCTGCTCAGGGCAGGAACTGGCTAGGGGTCTCCCACATAGGAGGCTCGCCCCAGTGAAAACTGAACTGGGGGCACACCCCAGTTCAGCATATGGATCTTCACGGGCTAGGGCTAGGATTCGATCCTTGGACCCTGGGGCTGCAAGACAAGCACTTAACCCGCTGAGCCATCCAGGAAACCCCTGCACCGATTTTCACAGCTAGAATTTATATGACTTCTCTTTCCCACACTGGAACCTGGGCTGGAGCCTGGTGTGGGACTCGGACCCCTCGTTCCTCAAGGGAAATCTCTGCAGCTGAGACAGCTTCCCGACTTTTAACTGCCATTGGTGTGTGTGGGACCAGGTTATTCCATACCGCCATCTCTCCTTCCAGTCTAGAGGTGGCTTATTTTATATGTTCTTAGTTGTAAGACTTCTGCTCAGCTAGACTTTGGACAATTCTCAATGGTAGTTTAGTTGTAATTCTGATGTGAGAGGAGGCAAGCATAGTATTTACCTTCTCTACCATCTTGATTAGAAATCCAATACTTATTTGGTTTTAATCTGTAGTTCTCTGTTTGGCAAGAATCATCATCATCATGATTTCCACCTGCATAATTATTTCAGTGAACCATCTCTTCATATCTTCTGCCCATTTTCTAATTGGATTCTTTAAAAATAATGTTGAACTCTAAGAGTTCATTACGTAGTAAGTCCTACCTCAACACCATCAATAGATTCTGCGACTTTAAACAAAACAATGTATTATGAAACCATTTTTATCATAGGCTAAATGATATAAACAAGACTTAAGTTCCTAGGCATCTCATCAATACTATAATAAAACAATGTTGAACAAAATGAGGCTGAACAAAGTAATGTTGAATGAAACCGATTTTAGCTGAGGATCTGCTATATGTGCTGGATACTAGTCCTGTATTCAATATGTGTTTTGTTTTGTTTTGTTTTCTAGTCTCTAGTTTGTCTTTTTAGCCTCTTCACATCGGCTTTCAGAGCAAAAAAATTTTATTTGTGAATGTCCAATTTCCCTTGCACGAATTATCTTTTTTGCCTGTCTTTAGATCCTGAAGATTTTCCTCCATTTTTTTTACTAAACATTTTATAGTTTCACACTTTATATTTAAGTCTAGGATCCATTTCATTTTTTGTTGTTTTATATATATATAGTGTGTGAGATTTAAGTTGAGGTCTTTTTTTGTATTTATCTATGAATGTCCAATTGTTCTAGTACCATTCACTGAAAAGGCTATCCTCCTTCCATTGAATTAGTTTAGTACTTTACCAAAAAACCAGTTAGGTCTATTTCTGCAGGTTCATTTCTAGGTTCTACCTTCTGTTCCACAGGTCAATTATGTCCACCTTCTTGCAATACATGCATTACTATAGTTTTACCATATGCTTTAATGTTGGGTAGAGAAGCTGCTCCTCTTTCATTTTTTGTTATGATGGAAAGCCTATGACTTTCCATATACATTTTAGAATAAGCTTGTCTACAGCTACAAAAAACCTTGGTGCAATATTGATAGGAAATGCATTAAACCAACAGATCAATTTGAGAATGGATATCTTCACTATGTTGAGTCTTATAATCCATGACCATAGTATATGTCTATTTTCTAGTCTAATTTGATTCTTTTCATCAGCACTTTATAATATTCACAACACATATTTTGTTAATGCATACCAAAGTATTTTATTTTCCTTGGAGTGACTATAAATGGCATTGTGCTTTTAATTTTGGTTTCTGCATGTTGATTGTAAGCACATATAAGTGACTGACTTTTATGTGTTGATCTGTATTCTGTGGTCCTGCTAAAGTCTCTTACTAGTTAAGAAAGTTTTTTTGTAGATTCCTTGGGATTTCTACATAGAGAATCATGTCATCTGCAAATAGGGAGAGTTTCATATCTCTTTTTCTAAACTATATGCCTTTTATTTCTTTTTCTTGACTGATGGCACTGGCTAGAACTTCCAGCACTATATTAACCCTGTTAATGTGACGGGTCGATATATCGGCTTTTGCATCTCGGGGGGAAAAGTGCAGTGGGCCAATATATCGGCTCATATGTAGACCATAGTTAAAAGTGCTATAACTTATATTTTTTCTTGTATTATGTATGACTGAAATAATTACATTTCTTTTTCAGACGATGTAAAAGAATCGTATTATTATTAATTCAATTTATATAAAACTAAAAAAACCGCATATGGATATCTAAAACAATAACTTCATAATGTTTTTTTCCTAAGGTGATATGTTTTATTAAATTAACCTTCGCATTTCTTGCTAGTACCACTGGCAGAAGGTAGCACTAAGAGGGTTAAATAAGAGCAGTGAGAATGGACATCCTTGTCTTGTTCCTAGATCTTAAGGGGAGAGCATTCAGTGTTTCATCATTAAGTATGTTAGCTGTGGATTTCTGCAGATGGTCTTTGTCAACTTGAGGTAATTCTCTTCTGTATCTAATTTGTTGAGCTTTTCCTGGAATGAACGTTACATGTTGTCAAATGCTTTTTTGTATCAATTGATATAATCACATGATTTTTCTTTTTTTTTCTTTGCTTGTTAATATGGGAACTGTAGACTATTTTTAAAAAGAGACATTTTACTAAAAAGTCAAACAACTAAATCAGGTACCAGATTTGATCAGTCAAATGGGATATTTTGGTGGTGTTTTTCCTCTTTGCAAGAACTAAAACTCCCCACCCTTAGATCTAATAACAATAAAGTCCTAAGGTACATGTGACTGAACAATAATCAAGAGAAAATTGTGTCAAATTTAATATAATGGGGGAAGCCGGGGTGGCTCAGTGGGTTGAGCGCTCGCTTTGCAGCGCCGGGGACCGAGGATCGAGTCCCGGCTCCGGCCCATGAGGACCCATATGCTGAACTGGGGAGCTCCCCCAGTTCAGTTCTCTCTCTGTCTCTATCTCTGTATCTCTCTCTCCCTGTCAAAAATTAAAAAAAAAAAATGACAGACATAGACTAGTTAATATTTCAACAGTCTAGCACACACAATGTATACTATTTTAAGAAAAAAAAATTTAATATAATGTATCACAATTAAAAATGCCAGTGATAGTTTTTGGACTGATTTTCAACTTATGAGACATTATTGTCTTAACTTTTACATTGAAAGGCATTATAGCATAATGGTTAAGACTTCAGCTCTGCCATTTAATAGCTGTGTGATTTTAGTTATTTAATTTCTATGTAACTGTTTCAACATAATATAAAACATAAACACCGACTTCTATGTAAGTACTGATGCATAAGGGCGTAATTAAATATGAAAGTAAGAAATCAAAGAGATAAAAAAGGTAAAAAAAAATAGTTTGAGGCCACTAAAACAGTATATATTGATAATTAGATTGTATCCTCAATTTGACAGATCAGTATCAGTGTTATTCAATGTATAGTTCTTGCACTGGCTAAAAGTCCTTGGAACTATCTGTTACAAGTCTATTACAAGATAAGAAGCTTGGAGGATCCAAGATGGCGGCATGAGAGGAGAACGCCGACAACTGCCTGGGAAGGGCCTTGTGAACAGAGGGGAATCCGCAGGGGAAACTCTGAGAAGAAACCTCAACTAAGAGAACCACACAACGCAGAACAACACACAGAGGTTAGAGAAAAAAGGAGAGAGCAGGCGAGGGAAAGGGAAGCAGCGGTTCGGGGACAGAGACTCGGAGCGTGGCCCGGGGCTGGCAAAAACAAAGGGGGATTGGGGGACTACGGTCAAAGTGGAGCTGGATCGAGGGCGGGCTAGAAGCCGAGACCTAGGGAGCGTGGAATCCCCACAAGACTGTGGACAATTTAACATCCAAACTCAAGGGACAGCACACAGTGCCCTAATCAGATCACGGAGCCTAAAGTGGAGCAGGGACTATGGAGCAAGGCGATTGCATTTTCCGGCGGGTGGGGTGAGAGCAGGGCACCAGCCTACAACAGCTCAGCACTCCTGATTTACGGAGGAGATTGACTGTAAAGGAGAGCCTTCTGAAGACAGGGCTCTTGGAGTGAGGGCTGGGGCTTGAGTGGGCATAGCTGCATTGGACGTGCTTAGAGTGAATCCGGCGGTCTCAACACAGCCGGGAGCATAGAGCAGCTGCCGACCGAGCTATAGCCTCTGCGCAGAGGGCTTTCGGCACCCCGCCCACGGGGCCGCTGCGGCACCGCTGCTTCCTTGCTAGCGCGCAGTTGGGCTTTTGGTGCCCTGCTCACCAGGCCGCTGCGGTGCCGCTGCCTGCTTGCCAGTGCATAATTGGGCTTATGGTGCCCCGCTCACCAGGACGCTGCGGCGCCGCTGCCTGCACGCAAGTGCGCACCCGCTCACCGGGCCGCCGCGGCGCCACTGCCTGCTCGCCGGTGCACTACAGGGCCTTTGGCGCCCTGCTCGCCAGGCCGTCGCAGCGCCGCTGCCTGCGCGCGGGACAGGCTTTCGGAGCCCTGCCCACTGGGTCGCTGCAGCGCTGCTGCCTGCTCGCGAGCGCGCAGCTAGACTTTTGGCGTCCCGCACACCGGGCCTCTAGGGCGTTGCGGACCACGCGCAACTGGGCTGCCGGCCGGGTCTCCGCAGTGTCATTGCCTGTGCGCGGGACTGCGCGGCCGACCGGGGCCTCTGCCAAGCCCCTGCCCATCCAAGTGCTGCCCTGCTGGCGTGGCTTACAGATACCACTGAAGGAGAAGCACACAGGAGGAGGAAAGACCAGAGCTCCTGCGCCCCGCCCACACTGAACCACCAGCCCCCCTGCTGAAAGAGGAATCTGCTATTGTGTCTCAGGCCCACCCTAGCTTCTACTCACATGCCCCCAGCCCTGGCCACACCTTTACTACCCTGCTATCTAACAGCTAAGACAGCAACCTGAAGTGCCCAAGGACACAGAAGCTGTCTGCTTCCCCCAACCCTCTCCCAAAATCTCCTTCTCCCACAACTGAGCCCAAAAGAGAAAATAAAGAGAAGCCCATCGGATAGGCAAACCCCCCAGAGGGAAAACATACTCATGCGTAAAGCAAAAAGAACCACAACAAACACAATGCACACCTCAGAATCCAAAGCCCCTCCAGAAGATCAGGGGCAGTCTTTAGTAAAGGACCTTGTACACTTGGAATCAAATCTAAGTGAAACAGAATTCAGGGCTGCATTAATCAAGACACTCAGAGAGCTCACACAATGCTGGCAAAGTACCCAGACACACTTAAATGACCTCAACAAGAAATTTTCTGAGCAAAATGAGTACTTTATCAACAAAATTGAGAAACTAGAGCAGAACCAAAAGAAACTCCTTGACAAGAAAGGCATCATGGGAGAGCTGAGAAAAGAACTGACCAGCATAGGAAACAGGGCTGACCAGCTAGAGGAAAGGATGAGTGAAATTGAAGATACAAACATGGAAATGTCACAGTGGGAAGAAGAAAGGGAAAGGAAAATCAAGAGAAATGAAAGAGCCCTACAAGAACTTTCTGACTCCATCAGAAACAACAATATGAGAATAATAGGGGTACCAGAAGGAAGCGAGATGAAATCTCAAGAGTCTACTAAAACAAAGAGTGGATGAAAATTTCCGGAACCTGTAGAAGGAATTACAGCCCCAAATCCAAGAGGAAAGCAGAAGCCCTAACTACCAAGACCCTAGCAGATCTTCTCCAAGGCACATTGTTCTGAAGATGACAAAAATCAATGACAAAGAAAAAATCCTCAAGGCTGCCAGGGAAAAACAAAACATAACGTTCAAAGGAAAACCTATCAGGCTGTCACCAGACTTATCAGCAGAAACTCTGCAAGCAATGAGGGAGTGGAGCCCAATCTTCAAAATGTTAAATGAGAGAAA